>CABEEJ010008856.1:2370-15667 GCA_901482245.1 Timema douglasi
ACCTACAGTTTTCACTCCCGTTCCATTATTCATCGCATCATCACCTACAGTTTTCACTCCCGTTCCATTACCCATCGCATCATTAACTACAGTTTTCACTCCCGTTCCATTACCCATCGCATCATTACCTACAGTTTTCACTCCCGTTCCATTATTCATCGCATCATTATGGCAAAACATTTTTTGGATCAAAATATATTAAATATTTCTCCAGTACAAACCTAGAATTTAATTTTCTTCACATTTTGACCTCAAAATGTCTTGAATCTGTGTCAGAGGCCTTGCAATTTAATAACGTTTATATTCATTACAAAGTCTCATCTGACGCCGCCATGTTGAATATCCAGGAGCTGTCGAGGTCCCCGTGCCAAGAAAATTAAACTCTGTGTTTGGACTGGACCAATATTTGATTTATATTAGCAAAAAAAATTGTTTTGCCATAAAAACTGAAAAACCCTTACCTTTCCTCGCGTCCTCTACAATCCCACCCTGAGTTCAATATTAGTTGTGAAATATATTTGTGGACGCCAATTAAACGGAACAAAATATTAATTTCAATAATATGTATTTAATCAAGTTAGTTTTGTTTGCGGTTTTATACTGTAGATCAACACTTTGATTGAATACAGTTGTGAATACTGTCTTCCTTTCTCGAAACAGCAATATACTAAGGCATGGTCACAGACTGTGCATCAAGGTCAGGGGTTCAATCCCCGGAGGAGACAACAAGGCTTGCTATTAGAATATAGAGGAAGGCAACAAGGATATTTTAAAGCCCCACTCAAGCTAGAATGACGTCCCACCATGTTAGGTACAATTGTGAATCATCTTCTTGTTCAATATGCTGTTAGCGTTTAACCCGAACGGGTAGTAAGACGTGGTGATAATAATAATAATAATAATAATAATAATCCTTGGCGAGCCACTCCACCCCAAAACCTCTAACCTAACTTCCCCTCAGTACCCACAACACCCTTAGAAAAATATAGCCAACAATAAATCAGGCCAATTTAAAAATGATAATACAAGATGTCTTGTCAGAGGTGAAGGAAGGGTTTGGTAATCAGATAAATCTGTGCCGGGACCGGGGATTGATCATAATGTTATTTGTTAATGAACACTAGTAGTAATAATAATGTTGTAGGCCTATGTGTTGCTACAATCTACAGTACATCCCCTGTTATTATATGAGCACTGCGCAAAGTGGCTGTGCTCGTCCATGTCTGGCGCGGCCTCGCAATTTCGCGTCTGAGTGACTCAATTATTATCCGCCAGATGGCAATAGTAGACACGATAGGAAGGGCGGCGTTACAGGGGCAACAAACACGAGGCAACAGGTAGTCCTTGCTACTAAAGTTGCTTGTTGTCGGCACTGGGTTCAGAGGCAACAAAACCGCCCGACTTAGCGTATTAATCCGTGGCCCCTTTTTTGAGTTTCTTTATTGTGGATAGTGCATGGTTTCAGTGTTTCGAGATGTATTGGTCAAATGAGAAAAAAAAAATTAAGTTTATTGAAGAGTATAGGAGCCATGACGTACTTTTGTGATCACCGATTATTTGATTATAAAAACAACAAATAGAAGGTGGATATTTTCCAAAAATTGTCGGAGAGCTATGAATAGTATATTGCAAATTAATATCCGTATGAAAAAAATCTGAAGTAATTGAATCGCATGTTGTAATAACTTAATTTATCAGATCAGAATGAAATATTACAATCATTTGGTCAATACATCCCTTTCTAAATGATCTTCGTGTAAAAGTAAAATTAGAATGTGTTTCTTGTTTTCATAGATGCATATTAATTCGTAACTTGGGGGGTGTTCATGGTGGATAAACATTATATGTGAGTTATCGAGAGATAGTTACAATTGATCTAATATCTTATTGGATTATTCAAGATAATTAATTCAATAAATAAATAAGCATCATTAGAATGAATGTGACTTCCCAAATTTAAAGAAGAAAATAAATAATGTTCGTATCCAATTTCATCGCGAAAACAAAGGAAGACCAAACAGAAACTACGACAGGACAAGCTCAACTAGTTGTGACAAGAAATCTTGCTGGGATAAATGTCGTCCTACGAACACTTGTCCGATTGCTACAGGTTGCCTATTGTTGCCTATTGTTGCCTTGGTGTAAGGCCGCCTAGCAAGCAATCTTCAGCTACAACAAGAGTCCACGTGAGTTGTTATAGTGAGAATTATGTTCATTCATGTTGAAGCCATGCGTTTCGGCGATGCTGTAAACAATTTGATTTTCCTAAATCTCGCGCCCTAGGCACGTGCCTGGTCTGCCTAGCAAGTAATGAGGCGCTGAAAATAGTCTCCTAGTATTAGATTGATGCTAGTCTTCTCTGGTTCAGTTGGAATAATCTGGATTCGAACCAAAGAATCTCAAAATGGGGCTGTCTTTGGACAATTAACAAACCCATGACCCGTTATACTGTTATGTACCACAACAAAAGACCTACATTAATAACCCCCTAGGCTAGGATAAGGGTGTCTACTATTTAATTGTCATCTTTTAAATCTTTCCTCTCTTTCGACTTCCGGTGTTTAGCGGGTATAATTGACTGGATGTCACAAAAAAGTGGTCGACATCTTGAGTAGATTGTTTAGCAAAGAAATGGTTCAATGACCTCCACTTGTAGGAATATTCTTAGAGCGGGAATGTTCGCTTTAGTTTGAACGTAGAGTAATTACTTGCCTTCAAACGTGTCTGCTCAACATTTTACCAGAAAGGATAGCGGATTCAAAAACGCTTTCTTATAACATTATTATTTTTGGGCATTGTTTTAGTTTTATTTAATGCTAAACAAACTAAAGCGTTGGCAGTCTTGTAAATATCACTAAAATATCACCAATCCTTTTTCTTGAAGGCGAGACAGCCATAAACCATTGCTTTCCTTTACATACTTATAAGTTTTCATACAATCATAAAAACATATTTAAATATATGCTTAGTTCTCGGGAATCGAACCCGTGTCTGGTAGGTGTAACTAATTTAATCCATTATCTGAGAGTTTCAATATATATCACGCGCGGCGGGTAGTTTTGTGCACCAAGGTTTGTAATATCAGTGAGCCTGACCTGTGCTGCGCGTCATTGCTGTCCCCCGCCGAGAGAGCGCAGCACCGGTCAGTCGCACAGTTCCGCCATCTCGCATGCCAAGCGCATGGGAGCATGGTGATCCTACAGTTCTCAATTAATTGTTGTGAGACAATGGTATTCTTAAATGGTAGCATTTACTGCGTTTTTATATACATTCATTTTTATTTTACACATGGCTGGTATCCCTGCCACGAAGATGTTTTGTTTTAAAACAACAATGAGGTGAATGTAGAGTGACTGTGTAGGTGTGCACATGATACATAGAAAGTGCGCACGATTCCCCCACATACAGCAGTTAAATGTAAAGCGATATTAATGGCAAACTGCCCCGTGTTTGTCCTCATATTCCGAGAAATTACATTCGGAAAACTCAGATCAACTCTTACAAACCTGAAAATAAGAAAAATGCAATGGATGTAATAAAAACAATGTCAGGGGAAAAAAAAGGGGGAAGTTGATGAAGTTTCAACATGACAGAGTAAACTATAAGACTGGGCGCGCTCTTGGCGGATATTCTGAGCTGTTTCAGCAGCGGCCACGATCACACTTCGTACAAAACAAACGACTGGCCGCTGGTCGTGCACTCTCCAGGGTTACTTTAGACCCCAATGATCGCTAAATACGTGCACTCTCCAGGGTTACTTTAGACCCTAGTGGTCAATAAATACGCGCCCAGCAAGAAAGAAACAAAGTCAGAAAATTGGCCTGTTTCACCTCATCTAGGTCGTAAAGGTGTCTTCTCAAAATAAGTGGAGACAAAATTAAGGGACTGTATTCTGACACTAGCTAAATTATGCTATGGTTTAGCACCCAGAGAACTAGAGCTGTGTCTACACTAGGCCGGTCCGTACCGAGCTTCTAGCAAGTGGCTACACTAGGCCGGTCCGTACCGAGCTTCTAGCAAGTGTCTACACTAGGCCGGTCCGTACCGAGCTTCTAGCAAGTGGCTACACTTACAACACCACCTATATTCCATTCACCGTAGGAATTGACTTCTGAAAGGCCTTTTTCCCTACCATAAATCTACTATATAGTAGGATATTGGTAAGGAAAAAAGACCTTTCAGAGAGTAATTCCTACCGTGAATGGAATATACATAGAAGGCCTTATCCAACACCACCTACAGAGAAGGCCTACTGTGACGTCACAAGTCTGAGGCCTTGTGCTTCATCAACGAAACGTTAGTTCGTCAATCAAATGCTATTTTCTGTATTTAGTGTAGAATACATTTTACGTTAAATATTACCTGTTTAAGTATAGTAAATTATCTATTTAAATAATAGCCAAGCTGAACATAAATTATATGAAAACAGAAATTTTCTAGGCAAACATATTTTAATGACACTATATTGTCTGTGGAGCTTATTCAGGGAGTATTTTTAATTATATTTCTAAGAAATTTCTTGAAGAACAAATATTATTTTGGTGAATTTTATAGTTAAAATAATTAGGCTATCAAATATAAAATATTACTTGAAGATGGTAGTTTACTATGGAGGAAAGGATAAAGGCATTTAAGATATTCATATTAAATTAATCAGGTCGTAATTTATTATATTTAAATTCACAAATTATAAAATCTATTCACAAGTCAATAGTTGCATGCATAATCTCATTACAAATTATAAAGTTACTTTAAATTATTTTAATATTTATCAATATTGGTAAGTTTACTTCGTACACATCTATTTTTAACTTTATTATTTCTATTGTTGAACCGATCTTACTAAAATTATTATTATTTTACAAATAATATTACATCATACTAGCTTGATTCACTTTACAAAGGTCGTATATAGTATGTAGGCCCATGTGCTGCGCTAGTCAAAATAATGTTCAACTTGATATTGAAATATAATTTAGTGAACTTATAATTCTAGACAGGGGTTTGTTTGCAATGTAATCAGGTTAGCTACAAATTAAATAAGTACCCGTATACTTTGATTTTTTTAAAGTAAATTTTATAAATACAACAAAGATTCCAAATATAATAATATTTGTTAAAATCATTCCAAGGCAACATTCCTTCGCTTTTGATTATTTCCGCATCCATATTAAAATAATTATGAAAATTTATTTACTATTTTGTTTCAAGATAAAACCTTATAAACACCCTATCTGTATTTATTCTTACAACTTATTAAAATAGTTTCTGGAAGATTTGAATGAAGAATTCAATTACAGTAATGTTTTGAAACTAAACATTTATTTGATCATAAAACGTTATATTTGGGGTAAGCTATTTAGAAAAACTAGCAATCAAATTCTAAAAAAACTCAAACAAATTGTTGTGTTGTGGTTGTAAGTATGTATTTAAACATAAACTTGAATTTGATTTTACAATACATCTTACTACCCATCCACGGCTATTCGCATTTACTTACACTTTTATCCGCAACGTTAGGCATGCAGTCTTAATGTCAAGCTCTTTTAGTCTGGCCAGGGGGGTTGGGATTCGGATCCCAGCTGGGTGTATCGAGGGTAGCTTGTCTTAAAAGGTTTCCCACTCTCTCCACACACATTTAGGTACATTTAATCTAAATTCTACCTTCCTCATCCTTGTTATATTATCGTGGTAAACATGCGTATAGCCTTAACGGGTTTTGAGAGGTAGTGGAGAAAGTGAATTTTTAAATAGTGTAAAATGTACCCACATTTACACCAAGGAAGAGTGGGTAACCATTGAGGGAACTACTCTCTCATACATCAGGTAGGGTTCAAACTTGGACCTTCTCGCCAATGGCCAACCAGACTAGACGAGCTTGAAGTTTATTCGGCGTGACCACCGATGCAGGTATGATATTTAATAGGGCTACTACCATTAATTTAATTTAGTTTTAATTTGTCAATTTTTAGACGAGAAGGAGCACTGCTTAGTTCTATTAGTAGTATCTAATTTTGTATCACGAGGTTTAGAAGATTTAATTGAAGATTACAGTTTTGGAGCTCAAAGATTTAAAATCATATCAATTTTATGTAAATTAAAATAATTAAAACATGTATAAATTATTTATTTTATAAATTCAAAATGTTTCCAATTTGTTAAGCTAGTAGAAACTTTAATACGAATAACTGTCAAAACTTTATAATTTTTCTAAAATTATTAAATTAATATTTCAATATAATCGATTTAAAATGTGTGTGAACGTCAAGTCTATAAAAACTAGCATTCAATAAAATTAATATGTTCATACGGCCTACCCTTGCAGGTTTAGTGGGCTAAAAACCTTTTCTTGGGATTTAATTCAACCATTTCTTCTTAATATTTCCATCATTTGGTAAACCAAACACGTGGACCTTACGTTTATTTTTATAGTTTCCCCGTTAATTTGGTACACAACACTTATTGATCATATTTAGATATAAAAAATTCAGTATTAAAACACATAACCCAATAAGAATTCACAATCAAAGAAAACTTTATTTATAATGCACTTTAAAATGTTCGTAAAGCTGCTATCACACGGCACTTGCTTGTACTAGATGTCTGTATACTAGCTATAGTCCAGTCAATCAGTGCTCGAAATGGGTTCTACCTGGAAAGTTTTGGAGAAGTTCTGATTTTTGGTTCATTTATATTTTTCGGTGTGCTAATTAAGAATTTCCACTTTGCCACCTCGATAATTTTCGGTAAATATTTAAAAAAATGCAAAAATTAACAAAAAACCTTGACTATTTTTGGTTGTTTTCTTATAACATGAAAACTATGCACTTTTCGAGAAAAATCGTGATACACAAAAATAAACTAGAGAAAATTCCCTACAATTTAACATTGCATGTTTTATTTTTCCAGACGAATAGTTAAGGCGCAAACGCGCGTTGAAACTATTTGAATAAGTAACACCGCTCACTGTTCATCATTCAAGCGCAACCTCCTTCTTTCTCGTGATGAAGCTCTATTTTGATGATATTCTTATTAATAACTAGTAATATGTGAATATCTTACAGTTTTCATTGTTATACCTAGTACCTTGGTGTTTATAGGTATAGGGCTATAACGTATACTCGTGTTGATACATGTGGTTTTTATTAACATAGGTACTGTTACAGTGACAAACTAAAAACAGTCGTGATAAAAAAATGTGTATGAATACAATATGCAAGGGAAATATGTAGGGATAATAATAATAACAATAATATCAAAATCGTCTGGGCCGCTTTGTTGCTGAAGGTCCAGGCTGACCGATGTCTTTGTCCTCTTCCTTCAGAGCCTTTCGTTCATCTAGAAAATAAGTAAAGTAAAGAAGTAAAAAATTGTTATGTTAGTTCAACATGAGTGTATCAAGGTATGACTAAGGTGTAAAACCATCGAAAGTGGGTTATTAAAGAATGCATAGCTGTGTTCGTAAATGTATTAATCAAAATACCTTCTGATGGATCCGCTTCAAGTTCTTGGCCCGGGTCTTGAATTCCTTGGACGTCAGGATCGTCCACATCTTCATCCTCGTCCATATCAGCTTTCTCCAAGTTGTCGCAGGTTCCTTCACAGTTTAAACAAATTTTCGAACAATATAGGCCTGCCTTTCTACAGCCACAATTCCCTTGGCAGCCTTTCTTACATTTGCATGAAATGTGATTTAATATAGCTTCTGGGGCAAGGGGCTGCAGGGTGGTGACTGGCATGAGGCCGTTCTTAGATGTTTTCCACCCCCATTGTTCGGGTCTTTTTTCATGACCAAGCCATTGTTGAACCTGATGGAACACCCGTAGCGAATGTTGTCTTGCTGCAGCTTCAGTAGGGGGTAGTGAGGCAATGTTGGCTGTGGTCTTGTATGCAGACATTACATAGTGCCTGTACCTCAACTTATTTATTGAAGCTACTTTTTTCCCACCAACACCGTACAATGCAATAAGGAAACGTTCACCCGCATCGACAACTGCCTCTTTATCAGCTTCAGGGTTTTTAAACACCTGAACAATGTTAATCAGATCAGGATTCTTCTTCAAAGTATGAAGAAATTTCATCTTACCCTGATTGAACAAAGCTGATGTTGTGTCACACCCACTCATGGCATGTAAAAACAATATGTGCTCGGCAACTGCTTTGTCAACTGCACTTAGAGGAGGATATAGTGTCTGAGGGACTTTGCCTTTTCCTGGCTTAAGTAAGTGAACGTTAGGAGAAGTACAGATACCTGTCAAGATGACTATAAGCTCTACATAGGGAGGGGAGCGGGAGAAAGAGAGAGATCGCGCGACAGAGAGACGGATACGAGTCGAGGGAAACATATACAAACTATTTCAGCGTGCACTTACGCCTAAACTATTTGTCTGAAAAAAAACTATACAAAGCTAAATAGTGGGAAATTTTCTCTAGTTTAATTTTTTATACGGTACATTTTCTGTAAGAGTGCATATTTTTCACGCTATAAGCAAAAAACAAAAAATTGTCAAGTTTTTTTGTTGTTTTTTGAATTTTTTTCATGTTTCCCGAAATGTTTTGAGGTGGCAAAGTGGAAATTCATAATCAGCACCCCGAAAAACATTAAGGAACCAAAAATCAGGACTTCTCCAAAACTTTCTAGGTAAAAATACCAGATTACTGGACTACTAGTATAATAGAAACAGGACTAGAGTATTCACACGCTGCTAGTTTGGTACTAGGTTCTAGTGCAAATATTTATCGAACGTCAGAGATTAATTTCGGGTGCAACAGCTGCATTAATTATTAATAATAATATTGAAAATTATGAGAGGGCGCCTAGGAAAATAATATGGACACGGGACTTGTTGGGAAATACGAAATAATGGTCGCAGGATGCTAAATATGATATATTTGAAGGTTAGGTAATAAACATTCGGGGTGACACAAACGTTTAGTATCTCCATAAATTTGTATTCATTTATTTACAATGTGGTGAGAGGCCCCTAAGCCCACGGGTGTCCAAGTACAGTATCCTTGATACACAAATGTTATTTTTTTAGGCCTACGCACACTTTATATTCTAAAAAAAACACCCAAGGTTGTCATGCTATTAAGTTTATTTAGATTAAAATTGGGTCTGGAACACAGTTTGTCGTTTTTGGATGACATGTTTTAAATTAAATTTATATAATATATTAAATATATTGTCATATTATGGCAATTTGGTATTATATAAACAAGGGTGATTAGAATAATTATCTTCCAACAACAAAATCATATCCGATGACCATGTTGGCGTCATTTCTACCATTTCTCTACACACAGTCTCGGCGCGCATTGGTTGGTTGAATTACACAGACTAGTGTCGGAACTAGTCCGAAGATAGCGCGCGTTCTATCCTCACAACTAGTATGAGGCAGAACCAGTATACTGGTTCTGATTCACACGACGCTAGATGATGACGCGCTAGCTAGCACATTGGGGCTAGTGTCGTGTGATACGGGCTTAACATTTCAAAACATATTTCACACTAGAGACACAATCCAGATAAAACACACAACACATTCAAATTTGATTAAAATAAGTCTTAAGGTGCGGTCGCATAGCTACTAATACACAGTAAAAATGACTGATTTGCGACCGAAATTCTAGATGAACCAATAATATATATATATATATATGGACACGTTTCTAAATTGATATTGAATTATATAATTAATTTTTTATGCATATATTTTTAAATTTGACTAAAAAAACACATTTTTGAAAATGGTTGGATTTAAAAAAAACGTACAATATTATGTGTTGTGTGTAATTTACAAATATAATTTTATTAATCATGTAAACCTATTCCCAGGGCCACAAATCGGTCATTAGTTACATAAATTAAGGCTTATTACAAGATAGGGGTGACAACCCCCACCACATCTACTCAAGCCTAGAGAGAGGGGGAGTTTCTCTGTAGAACCCACGTCCCAAGATTCAATCTCTTGACAGGACAACACTAATAGCCTTGAATCCTGTCCGGAGGACCAGTTAGAATATTTCAGATGTTTTCTGAGTCTTAAAAACAAAAAAATCTTTGCAAGCTAGAAAGTAAACCTACATCAACATTATTTCATAAAATAAATCATTCTAAAACTTTTTTTTCAATGGGGATTTTTAACATATAATTTATGAAAACATGGATTATATCAGCACACGACTTACAAACTAGCTTTTAACTATGACATACATATCGGTTTATTTAAGTTAAATTAGCGACTTTACCTGGAATCGAAACCGAGACCCTTAGCATAGTAAGCACACGTACTATCGACCAAGCTAAAGTGTCGGTTAAAATATAATGGGAAACGTGCTACGTAAAATATGATAAACCACTTTTACAAATGTTAAAAAATAATATAACGATCAAAGTTAAACTGTTGTAAGATAATATTCAAAACCAAAATTGGATTCAATTTGAATGTCGCGCAAGTTGATGCACCTTATGATTATTCTTGACACAAAAAGTATTAAATTATTTACATTTATTTTGTTTTGAGGATTGAATATCTTTCTAAAAAACACAATTATGTTTATGCTTCTTTAATAATAAACCTTTTGGGGTTGGCGTAGCCTTTAGAATTGTTCGTAAACTATATTATATCCGTTAAGTAGACCAGGGTTGGACTGAGCCTCCAAAAGGGCGCGGAACTTGTATTTTTAGAGGACCTAAAATATTTAAAGAACCCAAAAAGGTTTACTATTTACTGTAAAATAACTAAAGGAGTGTTGGTAGATTTCAATAATATTCATTACTAATAAATATTAGTAGTAACTGCAAGGACTTCCACCGACTGTCTCAACGACATTCGTCCTGAGCAAACTGGGCTTGTCTCGGATAAAAGAAAGTGTAGACATCACACACCCTATTATCCGTCCTGAGCATACTGGGTTGGTCTCGGATAAAAGGAAGCGTAGACATCACAAACCCAATTACCTCAACTAACCCTGACTCGTATCAGCGCTGAATACAAGTCCATTCAAAGCAAAACATTCCAAAATTATTTTTCATTTTCACGCCAAGAACAACTCTTTAAAATTGTTAAATGAGTTCTTAACTTTACAATATAACTAGTGAGATCGTAACCAACTCCCTCCCCCTCCCTGGAATAAGTTTTGATCACAACGTTATCTCTATCACCCTTTTCCATTTCTCTAGTTAACTTAGTGTGACTAGTATTAGATGGACACTACACGTGTTATTATGTTAGGAATGGGATTTATTACAGTTTCCTTTCCTCAATATAATTATTATTATTATTAACTTCCCACCAACCAACGAAAGTACTGTTTAATTGTCTTATGGACAAAAAAAAACAGTATGGTGGTCGAAAGGTTAGAAAAAGATAATAAGTTTTGGAGAATTGAAATGGAATAAAAATTGACCAAATTTGATTTAAATTGTATATTGCCAGAGCTAATAGATCCTAAGCACACTAGATCAATGAAAATAAGAAATCCAGAATATATTTTGAATGCATAAAAGTCTAAAACAAAGTAGCCAAAGATTTCGGAAACAAAGTAGTTGTGTCACTAAAACGCCATTTTTGATTAAAAATTTATTATGTTGTAATATATCGAAAAAAATGTTTTTTTATTGTAATGACTACTAGATATTTATACATGGTGCTATGTTCCTGCAATGAAAGTAACTGAAGATATTGTAAATTACTAACGCTGGGATTTTAATGTAGTTTCATATAACAAAACATGTAATAATATTCAAGACAATACGTAGACAAATATGTAAATTAATAAAAATAATCTAACATTATGTAAAACAAATATTTTACCAAGCACACAACATTTACCTTATTTACACTCTGAATGCCACATACATTGATGGATTACTTGTACTTTGGTGGGGATTACAATTCTTTCTGTGGTCATCGATTGCCGCTTGTCCGACAGAACATGCTTGTAGGTGGACAATGTATTCTCCACCTCACAGTATGTCACTAGGACGTATTTCATCAGAAGAATTTCCTCGGGGGAAATGTTCTCAAGGGTTTCTCCATCCGATGAATTGACTGGGTTTCTTTTTAGCACTGCCTGAAACTTAGTAGAAACACTTTCACCAGTTTCGTCTTTCACAGTATTTAGATTTGAAATTGTGCTTTCTACGATATCCATAGATTCTTGTAGTGAAATCCAGAAGTCTCCAACTGTTTAATACTCTCTGGAAGCCAAAAGCAATTGCTCCTGATGTATTCAGTTGAACATGCCACTTTTGGATCAATGAATGAGTTGTGAGATTCGCATACATATATCGCACACTCAGGAGCGAACATATCTACTACTGACTTTACAACTCCAAATTGTCCATAGTAGAAGTTGCTGTTTTATCCATATTCCTCAGCTTGTTAGAACTAATTGCAGAGGTAACGGCACATCAAACAAGAGTTAGTAAGTTTTGACTGTTGACGTTGTTTAGGTGGCAAACGTGATAATCCATCAGCATTTCAGGTTCTTTAAACTGCTGCATCCAGCGAAGATAGTTGTGGTCTGTGCGTACTTTGAACTTTTTGCCGTATAAATAACTCCGGAAGTGTCGAGTTGCATACACCAACGCCAACATCTCTCTTCTAGTTACACAATAGCGACGCTCAGCCTTTGTTAGCGCTCGACTAAGGTAGGATACTACGAGTTTTCTCCCTCCTTTACTTGACTTAAAACAGCTCCAATGCCTGTCCCACTCACATCTGTATCCAAGATAAACTCAGTGTCCATCCTTGGATAGGCAAGAATTGGAGCATAAGTGAGAGGTTGTTTCAGCTGTTTAAAGGCACAATCACACTGTTCACTGCACCTAAACCTCTCTCCTTTTTGTGTGAGCTGGTACAGGCAATGTTTGAAAATCCCTTTACATAACGTCTGTAATATGAAGATAGCCCCAGAAATGCCCTGAGTTCAGTGATATCACTAGGTATGGGGTAATCCACCACTGCACGAACTTTTTCCGGATCAGTGGCCACACCTTCCTTTGAAATAACGTGTCCCAGAAACTTCACAGTTGTTCGAAATAGATAACATTTCGATGGTTTCACTTTTAGGCCAGCTTCCCGTAACCTCTTGAACACCTCACGTAGTCTACTGATGTGCTCTTCAAAGGTTCTCCCAATCACGATTACATCATCCAGGTACACCAATGCCGTATCCCACTGGAGGCCCGATAGAACTAGATCCATCAATCTTTGATACGTGCTTGGGCCATTGCAAACTCCAAAGGGAAGCACCTTAAACTCCCACAGCCCATCTCCTGTTGTGAATG
>CABEEJ010008857.1:0-21614 GCA_901482245.1 Timema douglasi
CAGATTCCATTTATGTTTATGTAGTTTATATCCTCTCCCTTTATTACCTTCTCATGGTCGAGGTAATAACAAGACGTAGAGAGGGTATAAAGTGTCAACACAAAATTGTACTATGGCTGGTCCTCTCCCAGTCGGTACTGCCAGAGCCCTCAATAGTACATTTATACCATTACCCACTCCCTGGTGTATACATCAAATCTAGTAAACACTAACTTTAAACACTTGGACAAATGAGGTGCCAACAAGGGACAAATGAAAATACTCAATATAAGCAAACTCAAAGGGTGTAGACATTTGGGAAGACCTAAATGCAGATGGAAGGCTAATATTAGACTGAAAGAGATAGGGTGTAATGAGGTTGGATTGGATATAACTAGTTCAAGATATGGATATGGTGTAATGAGGTGGACTGGATAGAATTCAAGATTGGGATAAGGTGTAATAAGGAGGACTAGATAAAACTATTTCAAGATTGGGATAGGGTGTAATGAGGTGGATTGGATAAAACTATCTCAAGATATGGATAGGGCTCAATGAGGGAGACTGGTAGAACTAGCTCAAAATATGAATAGGGTGTATTGAGGTGGACTGTATGGAACTATCTAAAGAATGATATAGGGTGTAATTGGGTTGACTGGATAGAACTCAAGATAGGGATAGGGTGTAATGAGGGGGACTAGATAGAACTAGGTTAATATAGTAGGATAGGGTGTAATTAGGTGGACTGAATAGAACTATTTCAAGTTAGGGATAGGTGGCGTACTTTTGTAAGTGCGGCAATGAACTTTCAAGCTCCAAATTCCATATTGTAAGTAAATTAGTTGGGTTAAACCACCACTAAGTAGTTTTAAAGCTCTAAAAATAATTTGAATTTAAATTTAAAGAAAAATATATAGTTATGATTCACATATTTAATCGAATCCTTTAATAGTGAATATATTTGAAGTTTCAAGGATTCGAAAATTCTATACCAAAAGAACTTTAAGGAAATTAGTTTTTTTATTAGCACAACATCTTACTACCCGTTTGGTTCATACACTAATGTGCTAATTACGCTAATAGTTTTAAGGACTAGGAATGTTATATTTAGATTAATTGTACCCGCATTTACGTGTAAGAAGAGTGTAAAATAATTTTGGACCTCAGTACAGCCAACAGGAAGTTCTAACCTCGATATCACTGTCATATGCAATTTAATCCGGCCCCGTGATGTAGTGGTCAATGCACCTGGCTACAAACCTAGGAAGGTGACCTGGTGGTCTAGGGGTAAGGTGTCAGACTTCTGTGCTGGCAGCTGGGGTTCAATCCTCGGTCCCGGCACAGATTTATCTGATTACCAAACCCTTCCTTCACCTCTGACAAGACATCTTGTTAATATGGGGAATGCCAGGCTTCCACCGTGGTTCAGATTCCACGTTAAACTGTAGGTCCTCCATTTCATCTCACAATTACCCTACCATTACACATTAGCGTAAGTGCGTATAACCCGAACGGGTAGTAAGATGCGGTGATAATAATAATAATACAAACCTAGGGATCTCGGGCTCGTTTCCCGGCTGGTACCTTGGGTATTTTTCTCTTTAAGGGGAATGATCCCAACGGTCACCAAGGTTTGGTTAGTTAGGCTTAAATTAGGTTTAAGAGTCCGATGACTCCACACTTTCATCATATCTTCTCACTGTGGGTACGACGTGTATTATTATCATTAGCACCGCGTCTTACTACCCGTTCGGCTTATACACACTTACGCTAATGTGTAATGGTAGGGTGATTGTGAGATGAAACGAAGGACCTACAGTTTAACGTGGAATCCTAACCACGGTGGAGGCCTGGCTTTCCCCACATTCACAAGTTGTGATTAATACTCGTCTTGTCAGAGGTGAAGGAAGGGTTTGGCAATCAGATAAATCTTTGCCGGGACCGAGGATTGAACCCCGGCCGCCAGCATGGAAGTCTGACACCTTACCCATAGACCACCAGGTCACCAAATGGATGTTAAGTCCCTTCCTGTTCAGTAATACCATACGCCAGAGAGAGAGAGAGAATGGCAGTCAAGTCTACCACGAGAGTAGCGCGTTAGACGACGCGGCCACCGAAGGGGTTAGTTAATAATTTTTAATTATTCTTTTGTCCTTATTTGATGAAAAAATGTATTAAGCTTTCAACATTATAAATATTCTTGTTGCTCTCATAGTAAGCATGCTGCATTGATATTGTCATAGGTTAATTAAAGTAATGACAAGACATAAAGGTGAGTTTAAATCCCATAAACATATTTTTGTGCTCAAATTTAATGTCATTTAAATATTAGTATTTAATTAGTATTGATACTACAGTAGCCCCATGGCTTCTTTGGTGCTGAAGGACAGCTCACAGCTGACAGCTGACAGTTGTTGAACACATGTTTTTACAGATCATATGGTTCGGCGTAGGGTTACATAATTTGGTCTGGTAACTTTTCAAAGCCGTCAGCTGTGAGCTGTCAGTCAGCACCAAATAAGTCATGGGGCTACTGTAGATATGAAATGTTACATCTGGGGATCATGTCCCTCGACGTATAAACGGGATAGTAATTGTTGATTAAATTTGTAAGTCAGATGTTCGTGTTTGTACCGTGTTCTTACTATGTATATCTGACATTTAAAGCAGTTGAGCCGGGCTTATATTTATGCATAGCGTGCTGTGCACAATTCAGGAGAAGAATGTCACAGTGACCCTCCTCGGTGGCGTAGTTGGCTAACGCGCTAGTCGTGTTGAGCTTGAGTGCCGAGGACGGAGATATTGGTGTTTGAATCTCGGTCGGGTGATCTGGGAGTGGTGTTTCCTAAATGGTTTTCCAATCTTCCTCTACGTAAATGCGGGTTCACTTCCTCTAAATTCAAACTTTTCAATTCCTAATCCATTAGCGAAATTAGTATTTAAGCATATTACCCAAACTGGTAGTAAGACGTGGTGTCAAATTTTAGAAAAATCTACAGTGAAACATATTGTTTAAATTCCTACTTAAATATATTGTATTTTATTAATAGAAAATGGCCTTCCTTTCACTACTAGATAAGGCCTCTAAAATACTTCAATAAAGGTTTTACCTGATTCGTTGGCCCCAAGGTCTAAGGCGCTACTCTTGTGATGGACTAGACTAATGAGGGCGAGAATATCGGGTTTTTGATCCCAATACTTTATACTGAGGGTGGGTTTTCCTAAAGTATTTTCCACCCTCACTCTACTCAAATGAGGGTAAGTTTCTTCTAAATTCAACTTTCCTGATCCTTAGCACATTAGTATAGTTAGTACATAGGCGTATGGGTCGAACGGGTAGTAAGACGTGGTGCTAAAAAATAGAGAAAGAAGAGATAGAGTTTACTAAAAAAAATAACGTTAGCTAAACTGTATATTTTAAATTTTTGAATCAACCAAGTATAAGTGGTGCCCGTAGTGTTAAATTAAATTTGATTTATATTTGGCTCCCATTATATTACTTACTATCAAGAATAATTTTGTGGACTTAAATGGTCAATAAGAGAATCAAAAATGTAATTTTTATCCTTCATTTTTAATAATTAATTTTCTATCAGAGTCATTGATGCTTAAACAAAATAAAATTATTTAAAAAATACCAAAATCAAGTCTGGTTACCACAAGACATTTCAAACATGAACACAGAAACTAATTTTCGTATATTGTGTCTACTGGCGTCTAATTGGCTAGAGAGCTTCTCCTAGCATTCTCATTGGCTGATACAAGGTTTGACTAACGTCTATCCCCAAGTTAATGCATAATGCATAAAAATTTAAAATGTAAATTATCTTTATGCGTTGTGCACCATTTTTCAATCCAGTATGTATCGATTATAAATGACATCACCGTAAATCATGTGTTTGTACTTTTTGCTCGCCATGTGTTACACACTATTCGTTATGAATATAAACACAGCCTTACTAAAAACTACCGGTACTTTATTATATTCGTACGTCAAATAATATATTCTGTGAGTTATCATTTTGTGCAGGAAATACAATACATTCATAGCTATATTATTTAAACGTTGACAGTAAAAATAACTTTAAAAATTCTGAACCTTCTTCGCTGTATGGATCCTACTACAGATTAGTTTTATCTCGTTTCTACCAACTTTGTCGGTAATTGTTTGTGTATGACTGCCCCTGAAATTCCTCAGAAGAGGGGGATGCCGACTAGGAGTAAAAGACAAATACAAGCCTGGCCAGTCGAGTTGAGGGGAGTTTGTTTGGACAGTCGTCAAAGTAAAACATGATGAGGGGAAAGGAAAACATTTCAAAAAAGACGAAACTTTTTCACTGCAATTTTGGTGGGAAACGAGCGATATGCTATTTACTAAACTTTTTGTAATGTTTGTATTAATAATTACCGATGTACCAACGCTATATACTTGAATTTAAATTTTTAATAATAATCGTAGGTGTAGGAATTTAATCTTTAGATGTGTCACCCTTTGATATTATCGTATAGTTACTCCGGATAGTAGTTCTGTGAACAGTAGGCTTAGCTCCATTCTTTTCTTATCGTTACTACTGTCTTAATAGTAGTTCTGTGAACAGTAGGCTTCGCTCCATTCATGTTATTATCGTTACTATTGTCTTAATAGTAGTTCTGTGAACAGTAGGCTTCGCTCCCTTCATGTTATTATCATTACTATTGTCTTAATAGTAGTTCTGTGAACAGTAGGCTTCACTCCATTCATGTTCTTATCGTTACTATTGTCTTAATAGTAGTTTTTTGAAGAGTTTACTTAACGTATAACCCGAACGGGTAGTAAGATGTAGTGCTTAACAAAACAGACTTATCTTTAGCCATGTTTCTATTGTAACTACAGTTTTACTAGTAATAACAATAATAATAATATTTAGCACCGCGTCTTACTACCCGTTCGGTTTATACGCTTTAAATACTAATTACTCTAGTGGATTAGGAATTGGGAAGGTTGAATTAGAGGAAGTGAACCCGCATTTGCGTGGAGGGAGAGTGGAAAACCATTTAGGAAAAACCAACCCCCAGTTCACCCAACCGAGATTCGAACCTCGATCTCCCCGTCCTCAGCAGTCGATCTCAACACGTTTTACTAGCAGTTTTCTGAACAGTAGACCTCATTCCTTTAATGTATTTTTAACACTGTGTCTTACCACCCGTTCGGGTGGTACACCTATGTATTAATTACACTAATGGGCTACGGATTAGGAAGGCTTGGTTGATAAAAAATGCACGTGTATTTGCCTGAATGGAGAGTGAAAAAATATTTAGTAAAAACCACAGTTATCCCCGTCTTCGGCAGTCTAGTTCAACACGAGAGGGGCGCGTTAGACCATACGGCCATTGAAGCGGATGCCCTCATTGTTCCTATCTTTATTATAATATTAAGATTATTCTTTGTATTTCAAATTTAAATATCTCCTATAATTAATCCTTGAATTTTCAATTGGTATTTTTCCTTGGTGATTAAACTAGACAAAAAAAATACTATATTTAATAGTATATTATATTCTCACATAATAACTGTGCTTCCCGGAATGTAGGGGGTGAGTGTACCCATATATATAGGTGTTTTTTTTTAATTTGTCTTAGGTAGCGGTACTCAATCAATTGCTTAGGATTATAAATTCAAATTCCTTGAGATTAACTATTTGAAGAAAAAACATTTAAGCAGGCGACAAAAAACGGATAAATAGATTGAAAAACGATGAACATTCATCGTTTGGTCTAGATTTAAAGAATACCCCCATCAAATATCGTTAAAATTGGTCAACGAATTTGGTGATTTTAGCAGAGCAAACAGACAGATTTTTGAATGGCCACCATATTGAAATGGATAGTTAGATCTAAAAATCATGTACATATAGACTGTTCTATATATCTCTCTGCCAAATTTGGTAAAAATCGGTCAACATAATTATCGTAAAAAAAAAAGATCCGGTCAGATACCCAGGCAGATGAAATTCCAAATGGACAAGCTAAAACAGAACCTCGCTACGCTAACTAAATCTTTTTTTTATTTAGCACCAGGAGGAGGTGAACTCGCATTTGCGTGGAGGGTCATTTAGGAGAAACCACCCTAGTTTACTCGATCTCCCCGTCCTCGTCAGTTTAGTTCAACACGAAACTAGCACGTTAGCTAACTACGCCCCCGAGGTATGTCTCAGTCAATCATGTTTGAGATCAATTAAATATATTAGTTATCTTGTAATATCTACTAGCCTTACTCTCTCAGTGCTTATAGCATCAAAATGAAACTTCAAAATTCTATTTGGATGTATACGTTCTTATTTTTTGATATATTTTTTTTCATTTATTTGAATTATTTAACGTGAACTTACTGAACTGACTGATTGTATCATTACTATTATTATTATTATTATTATCACCGCGTCTTACTACCCGTTCGGGTTACACGCACTTACGCTAATGTGTAATGGTAGGGTGGTTGTGAGATGAAATGGAGGACCTAACAGTTTAACGTGGAATCCGAACTATGGTGGAGGCCTGGCATTCCACACATTCACAAGTTGTGATTAATACAAGTCTTATCAGAGGTGAAGGAAGGGTTTGGCAATCAGATAGATATGTGCTGGGACCAAGGATTGAACCCTGGACCCCCAGCACAGAAGTTCAACACCTTACCCCTATACCACCAGATCACCGATGTATAGTATCAATACCTATAAAATAACACTAATAATATAGTAAAATTCTATCATTGTTAATCTCAAAGAAAAATTTTTTTTAAAAGTTTTTTTCATGAAAAAATCCTACCTATACTTCATTCACGGTAGGAGTTTACCTCTGAAAGGTCTTTTTTCTTACCAATATCCTACTATATAATAGATTTCTGGTAGGGAAAAAAGTCCTTTCCCAGGTAAACTCCTACCGTGAACGAACTTTAGGTTAATCTAAGTTTTGCAAAGAGTAAGTTTTTTGAGTACACCATATAAACTATCTTAAACGTTTATATCCCTACTTGCGTGTAAACCCCATGTCCAAACTTGTCAAAAGGCAACAACAGTCTTAGTTAAATGAACTATAACTTTCACTACACATAATGAGGTATAAAGAATAGAAAAACGCAAATACCTTTCGGTTTTAAATAGAAAATGTAAAAACCATTATGGGAAGTAAAATATTAATGGTTCAGGGTCTATATGTATTAAAACTTGCTGGAAGTTAATGGCATTTCTGCAAACAGATTTTTTTTTTCATTGTCATGAATACACTCAAAAGTATGTTACTATATGATTCCAAAACATATTTTTAGAAAGTTTTAATATTTTTATAATGAATTACTTTATTAACATTTACTATGCCTTTTTAAATACTTGTTTAAAAAATGTGTGTTATGTACGAATATTGTACGTTCACTGAATGAAAATATTTACGATTATTGAGAGTAGTTCTTAAGAGCCCGTCTTATCTCATGAATAACGTGTAGTTAATACAGCTTGCGCTAGGCGTCGCATCGTAGCGCCGTTTTATGTCATCTTCGTTAGAAAAGAGTGAAACTTAGGCTAATGAAACTATGTTACCATTTTTTTTAATTTAATAAATTTTAAAATAGTTAGTTTGATTATTTTTTAGCACCGCGTCTAACTGCCCGTTTGGGTTACATGCTTATATACTAATTATACTAATATGTAAGGGACTAGGAAAGTTGAATTTAGAGGAAGTGTATCCACGTTTACGTAAAGGCAAAGTGGAAAACCAATTGCGTAAACCACTCTCAGTACACCCTACAGGGATTGAATCCCCATCTCCTCGTCTTCGGTTTTCTAGTCTATTGGTAGAATGACGCCTTATACCATGTGGTCACCATTTAAAAAATTATTCCATGACTGCCAATTTCAACTTTAACAAATAAAGAAGGCATAAAACCGAACTTGGATGTGAGTCTAGTTCGGTAAATTTGCCGTTATTTTATGGATTCTTAACATATTAAAAATCACTTTGTGTCCCTATTTTCTAGAATTAAAATAAGATGGACATCTTATGATTGAGTAGGTCAGACAGTCCCAAGTGATCTCATACTACTAAAAAGGGATGAATGAAATTTTGAAAAAAAAAATCTATTTTGCTTCGATTATTCGCCAGTTTTAACTTCAATTTGAAAAAAAAAAATGGCCCGTACAGTTATGAATCTTTGCCAATAAAAAAACATAGAGAAATAATATACATTTGGCTCAATTTGTATCGTTATAAATAAGACCAAATTGTTCACACGGTAAAGATGTAATGTAATTGAAATGAATGTTTGGATAACAACATGATCAGCTTAGGCCAAATCATTTTAAATATATTGAATTAACTATTTTTTAATGATATTTACTGTCTAAAATAATATGAATATAAATATATATGTATTATTTTTTAATGTTTACAAATATCCAAACTTCGATTTGGCTTTGGAAATACCTTTATATTTTCAACTTGGCTTCCCTTAGAATCAAAAAGTGGACTTCCCAAACTACCTACTATAAATCTAAATGCTCAACAAAGAAAAACCATCGATACTGACATCTAAAAGTGTTCATCCATTTTATGCAACTTTCATGGTCCGAAATATTGGTCTAGGTTATCGTAGAAGGCGGTTTATTTATTTGTTTCCAAGGTTTGGGTTAAGTATCAATAAAATAAAAACAATATGTAATAAAACCAATATCCTCAACGTACTAACAAAATGCCCCCAGCGTATCATTAAATGGTGGAGGTAGTGGGTATTCTTATTTTAGTTGTTACATCTGGTAAAATTATATAAAGATATGCCCATTATTTAGGATTTGTTCCTTAAAGCTACGAATTTTCAGTACTATTATCGTAGGAAAGGCCATTTAAAAATCACAAACTTTGTTTGCCGATAAAACCACCTTTTCACTATTTCGTTGTTATTTTAAAAATCGTAGAAAGCTAATTTTTTCTAATGGGGGGTTCCATTAGATAATGCTATATGTACAGTAGCTCCATGGCTTCTTTAGTGCCGACTGACAGCTCACGGCTGACTTCTGACAATCAACATTTAGGTATATACCTAAATTTTGACTGTCAGAAGTAACAGCTGCTAAACATATGTTTTTGAAGATCATATGGTTCGGCGTAGAGATACATAATTTGGTGTGAAAACTTTGCAAAGCCGTCAGCTGTCATCTGTGAGCTGTCAGTCAACACCAAAGAAGTCATGGGGCTACTGTACCTATTGATAATATCCATTTAAAGTGACATCTACTCATGCCATTAATTGGCATAATAAAGTAGATTTATTATGTTTTTGGTGACCTGGTGGTCTAGAGGTAAGGTGTCGGAATTCTGTGCTGGGGTTCGGGGTTCAATCCTCGGTCACGGCACAGATTTATCTGATCTCCAAACCCTTCCTTAACCTCTGACAAGACATCTTGTGAATGTGGGGAATGCCCGGCCACCACCGTGGTTCGTATTCCACGTTAAACTGTAGATCCTCCATTTCATCCCACAATCACCCTACCATTACACATCAGCGTAAGTGCGTATAGCCCGAACGGGTAGTAAGACGCGGTGCTAGTAATAATAATAATAATATGTTTTTAAGATGTTCGGGTCCCATTATCATTATACTGTACACTTATTTATTTATATACTTACGGTATTTAACGTGCTCTTTCTGAAACGCCTGATTATATCAGCACACGAGAATTTCTATGAACGAGAGTGAAAGGGCCTACCAACTATTCCGAGAAAGGTATTTTCACATACTTTCCAGGGTTCTTTTACATGTCACAATCGACATTCAACCGATGGCTTTACTTCCCACAAGAAGGAAGTTGTGCTACGGATTATTATCATTCAAGAAAAATCTGTCGACCCCGTCTGGGTTTGAACCCACTAACATTGGTTCCTAAGGCGAGAGCATTACTTTAAAATCACCAAGGTCGATTACACTTAGTAGCTGCTCATACAAATGAGTTGAATAATAGTTTTAATTTAATTTTTTGTTTCTTATGTAACTTGTCTTACTACCCATATAAGCTATCAGAATATTTATTCCCCCGCCGCCCTCCCCCCCTCCCCCCGCTGGGATAGAGAAAATATGGCAGAAATTTAAAGGAAATTTACCCTCATGTATGTGGAGAAAAAAAAGGAAATTTGTTAAGGAAATAAAAATACTTTTTGGGATCTGAATCTGGACCCCTCTGCAAAAGAAATCCAGATGTGACTTTAGTCCTTGAATTCACCAGTAGTGGGTTGAGGGCCCTTTTGGGATTTTATTTTGTTTTTATCTCGATCTCCCTTCCACTAGAAGATACAAACAGGAAAGCTTTTCACAAATAAATTGTTAGAGAAGAGTCGGATTAACTGCTGAAAATATGAGTGGAGGAAGACGGCACAAATTCAAACGTAAAACCTCAAATGAATGAAACTGAAGTGGATGCCTTTAGTTTGAACCTTTTAGAAAATACGTGGAAAAATGTCACGGGGTTGGCAAAATATTTATTCAATTTTCCAAATAAAGTTTACTCTAGGAAAAAAATAAAGAAATAATCCCTTTATAAAAGAGGTTAGCTTAGCTTTAACCAGGCGTCGCATCGGATTGAGGTTTTCTATACTCTTCTTTATCAAACAGTTCATTTATAATGTTAAAAAAGAGGGCGAGGATTTCGTAAGGGTTGGTTTATTAGTTTTTTTATCGTAGAGGCCCCATTTGATTTTGATTTTTTTTTTAGCACCACGTCTTACTACCCGTTTGGGCTAAATCCTTATTTACTAATTACAATGATGATTTAAGGGATTGGGAAGGGTATATTTAGAGTAATTGTACCCGTATTTTCATTGAGGGAGAGTGTAAAGACAATTTCGGATAAAACTCAGGACATCCGACTAAGATTAGAACCTCGATCTCCCAGTCATTAGCAGTAGTATACTGCGAGAGTAACGCGTTAGACCACGTGGCCACCGAAGCGGGTTATTTGAATATTAACAATATACTATCATTCTGAAAATTGAAAAATGACACCTAGATACGGGAATCGAACCCGGGACTTTGTCTTAATACGCCAATGCTCTGACCATTAAGCTATTCAAGAATCGTCCCGTGCCCAAGGTCATTCTTCACTCATATTTTAAGGCAGAGTCTATGATGGACGTGCGGGAATCGTCGGCTAAAAATGTGTGATTTTATTAAGATCGCGAGCTATCAGATAACGCAGCCACCTTCGACTCGGTAGTTGGCTTATTGCTGTCATTTGTACAATTATTATAATTGTAAGGGATTACATGTTTAAGAATCAAATAGCCAAAGCTATTATGTGTCCAGGTGTCATTTTTAAATACCCAGAATATGATATCTAGATGGAATAAATCCTTACTAAAAGCATACATGATAGTTTTGGCTATTTAATTCTTAAATATACTAACAGCTATTAAAGTTAAAAATAAATAAAATGTTAATGTTATTGTAATTAGGTTGACAGATAAAATAAAATTGTATTTAAAGTATATACAGCCCATGTGGTTTAGTGGTCAGAGTTCATGTCTGTAGCTACAGATGTCCTGGATTCAAACCATAGCGCTCCCAGGTTGTTTTTTTTGCGAGGCAATGTGTCTGGAACGGTGTCAAACTCAGCCTCATATGGACAAATGAGGAGTTACTTGAATAAATAAAAATCATCTCTGGTCTAGAAAAATGAGTTTAATGGTTGGGGGTTAGTTGTTCTTACCATATGACACCCTATAGCAACAAATGTCTGCACTAATTTCGCCCAAAATATAGTGCCACTTAGTCGGCATATCTTGCTTGTGGGCTGACGATATGGAGCTAATTTAAAGCTATAGGAATGTAGGCTTATAAAATATAGATATTATTTGTTAGGTCAGCATTGAAAACATTATAGCTTTATCATTCGTTTGGGTTGAATCAATTTGCAGTTCAGTTTGAGTAAATATTAGCCAGTACTAATTTTCCTTTATCCACGGGTCGCCCGGACGTACTAATCGTACATCCTTTCCGTGGAGTCTCTTTCCTTGTATTGATGATATCAAGGGAGGATGATAATGAATATGATGGGGTAGAGACAATGAAGAACTTAAACTAACATAAGCTTAATTAACAAAACCCTGGTGACCATGGTAATTATTTCTCTTTCGATAAAAAAAAATACATCCCCCGGTACCAGCTGGGAATTGAAGCCGGTACCTCTAGGTCAATATCCAGTTTATTTTACCAATATACAATTAAATTGGTTATTCATTTGAAACACTCTTCCAACATAAATTTTAGATAAAATTGTTAAAGCAATTTAAAAAAAAATTAGAAATCAGTTATCGACAAAGAACACTTAGCAACATATATATATATATATTTAATAAGGCATTGTGTTTTTTTGTTTTTACCACCAAATTTTACTAACCATTCGGGCTATACGCCTATGTAGTAATTACGTTAAAGTGTCAGGAATTAGGAAGGTTGAATTTAAAGAAAGTATAGCCTCATTTTCATTGAGAAGAAGAGTGGGAAAAACCACCCTCAATACACCCAACCAGAATCGAACAGCTATCTTCATGGTATTTACAGTCCAGACAATTGCTAGATTAGTGCCTTGAACCATATGGCCACTGAAGTGGGTAGCATACACTGCTATGTATCATGTAAGACACTCCTCAATTATCTATTTCGTACAAAATCCCTAAACAGTAGTCATTTTTTAAATATTTCAAAATTTCAAAATGCAATCAGTAGACAACTCTTATTAAATGATTAACTCTTTGGGCTTAAGGAACTTAAAAGTTCTTCATTCAACCCTACCCTGAGACATCTTCATCCCATATCTAGCCTGATAGATCATTAACAGATGTAAAATTAAAATCACAATTTCCCCTTGTAACATAAAAACATCAATTATAAATGACCAAAGCCTTCCTTCACCTCTGACAAGACATCTTGTGAATGTGGGGAATTCCAGGCCACCACCGTGGTTCGAATTCCACGTTAAACTGTAGGTCCTCCATTTCATCTCACAATCACCCTACCATTACACATTAGCGATAAGTGCGTATAACCCGAACGGGTAGTAAGACGTGGTGATAATAATAATAATAATTACTATTATTATTATTATTATTACAAATTAAAGCTATAATACAATTTCTGCTGTAACTCAAGTACTAAGACACATTAACGACAAAGAGAATTTGTCAATCCCACTTTTTCTAGTTCAATATTACATAAAACGTAAAATACTATCTCAAGATTCCTTATTTAAAATTTTTTGACAAAATTTCAAAACACTTTTGAAATATATTGATATTAACATGTGCAGAAAACTAAACTCTATGTCACTACTGGAGAAATATTTGAGTTGTTTTGGCCAAAAAAAAATGTAATGCTATAAAAACTGTAAAATTACTCGCGCTCTCTTCGACCGCATCTTAACATGACACGTACTCTCATAAACATTAACGCGTGCTCTTGTCTTCCTAGACATTAACTTTGTTTTACCTCAGCGCATTGACAAAATGTTCACCACCATCAAACATAATGCCTCAGGCAGCATGTATATTTGTGGTAGTCCAAGAACCCCCTTGAGTTTCTTTTAAGCTTATTCTTACATTTTTAACCCTTCTCCTCCACCCATGTAACAACATGAGGAATTAATCCTACCTACCTACCCCCCTCCACCACCACCCATCTCTCCCCTTTATAACCTATGTTACGTAACTTTTCACATCAAAATTCTTTATTTTATAGGGAAGCTTTTATAACTCTAAAAAAAAAAACAGATCTAATCCTACACAGTTCCGGAGGTATCTATCTATAAATATTTTTATTAACGGTGAAAACATGAACCACAATATAATTTTCTTCGGCATTGCAACGTACAATGTGTTAAGTAAGACTTTAATGTACCCACCTTCCCCCTATGTGGCATCGTGTAGACATTAGAGCTCTCTCACAACAGGGTCACGTGGTTTATGAATCACCCCTTACTATTAGAGCTATAATTTTGATCCTATTAGAAGGGTTATATTTCTACATATTTTGTAAAAAACACCATAGTTTATTATAATCTCGTGATGTAATTTCCCAAAACACATTATTTTTTCACCCTCAACACAAGCTTTATCTAAAAGTATAAAACACAATTACTTAAGGTAGTATAGAAGGGAACGTGAATAGGGGTCAGTATTTTTTCTTTTTTGTAGTTTTTATAACGAAAATATAGTTTGTGAGGAACGTGCTAGCTGTCATAAGGATCAACTGGATAAGGAATGAAGTTGTCTGAGCAAGAGTTGTAGTACAGGGTGTAGGCTACATGAGATAGTAGAGGAAGCAAAGCCGAGATGTTATGATCATTGTGATGTGGACGGAAAAGGAAAGGATGTCGAGAAGAATTATGGAGATGAGTTATGTAGAAAAGAGACCACAAAGGGAGACATAATGTAATGAGAGGAGCTGAGAGAAGCAAGTATTTGAGTGAGAGGAGAAGAATTGAAGCAAATACGGAAGAAAGAATGGTGGAAGAGCAGAGGAAGAGGGAGACATTTTCCTAGATCAACCTGGCCACAGAATGGAAATGGTTGATGATGCTGATGATAATTATAACAAAAATAATCTTTATCCAAATTAATCATATATTGTTTCAATCTATGAATTTGGTTGAATTTTGTACATATGATTTTACGAACAGTGATTCGATATTTATCATGGGCATCACAGAATTTGACTAGTACTTTTTGGTTTGAATTTTTTTTTATGTATCATCAAATGCCACTATGAACGTCAGAAATATTCAAGAACTGTTCAAAATGTTATGTATAGAAAATTAATCTAGATATATCCAGTGGTGACCTCGTGGTCTAGGGGTACGGTGTCAGACTTCTATGCTGGCGGCCGGGGTTCAATCCTCGGTTCCGGCAAAGATTTATCTGATTACCAAACCCTTCCTTCACCTCTGACAAGACATCTTGTGAATGTGGGGAATGCCAGGCCTCCGTCGTGGTTCGGATTCCACGTTAAACTGTAGGTCCTCCATTTCATCTCACAATCACCCTACCATTACACATTAGCGTAAGTGCGTATAACCCAAACGGGTAGTAAGACGCGGTGCTAATAATAATAATAATAATAATAGATGTATCTAATAGATCAGTATTTTATTTGTTTTTTCGATTTAAAAATTGCAACAAAAAAATCTACCATAGCTGACAGCCCTTCCAATCTCACCTTAACACCCTTATCTTTAACGGACTAAGACGTCACTTTACTGATTACGTGGATATCAGGGCTTGAATCTGGACTGATTAACTGAGGGTGAGTTTTCCAATCTCCCTCCACTAAAATGTGGTTTTATATATATTCTAAATCCCACTTTAATAGCTTCATACCCGCCTCTGTGGCGTAGTTGGCTAACGCGCTTGTCGTGTTGAGCTCGACTGCTGAGGACGGGGAGATCGAGGTTCGAATCTAATTCCTAATCCATTAGAGTAATTAGTACTTAAAGCGTATAACCCGAACGGGTAGTAAGACGTGGTGCTAAATATTATAAATATTATAAATAGCTTTATGATTTTAGTTTTCGAGTTACAAAGATGTAGGGGTTCAAATTCCGACCAAGTGTACTGAGGGGAGTTTATTTTTAATGCTTTCTCTTTTTACCTCTATGTAAATGTGGGTACACTTTATCTTAGCTATACTTTCTCGTCCCTAGCATACCAGTGCAGTTAGACGCGGATAAATCTTACGGACAGTAAAACCAGGCGTAAAAACATTAAGAACATTAATTCTCAGTTTTCCTGCTTGTAGTCAAGATAATATGAAATACTTTTATAGCTTTAGTTCAATTGAAGTAGTCTTCAGTGGTCTTGAGGTAAAGTTCTCGCCCCCAGGACCCGATATTCATGGGTTCAAACTCATCCGGAACCGATGGATTTATCTTGAGCGATAAAAATTCGTTGCACAGCTTCCTTTGGAGAGGAAATATAGCTGTCAGTTCCATGTTGATTGTGACATATAAAAGAACCATGAAAAGTATATGAAAATACCTTTCCCTGCAAAATCGTTGGGATCTTTCCCTCTCGCTCATGGAAATTCTCGTGTGCTGATTTAATCAGTCGGTTCAGAAAGTGCACGTTAAATACCTAAAACTAATCAAAGTTAAATGCAATAGGGTGAAATGTTGAATTGATTTGTTAGTTAATATGAGACCAACTTCAGTGTATGTATGGTCTAAGGCATCAATTTAGTGTTAAACTGGCGATCAGAAGATGGGAATATTAGGGCGATAATCCCGCTTGGATCAACTGAATATGTTTGTTTCCTAAATGGTTTCCCACTTTTCTTACACGCAAATGCGGTTATATCACCTCTAAAATATTTCCTTCCTCGTCTATACTCCGTTAAAATAATAATAATCCGTAGTTTCTAAATTCGCGTTTGTATTAAAAAAAAAGAGAATGGACGTTGTTTTTAATTTATGAAACCGTTTTACTGTTGGGGGAGGTATAAACACTTTTAAAAAAAATTACTCTAGAGCACTGGTTTCCAAACTACGGCCCGCGGGCCACATACGGCCCACCACAAGATGATACCCGGCCCGTTCCAATATTTATCAAAAAACAAATTCCAGGCCTCCACCATGGTTCGGATTCCACTTTAAGCTGTAGGTTCTCCATTTCATCTCACAATCACCCTACCATTACACATTAGCGTAAGTGCATATAACCCGAACGGGTAGTAAGACGTGGTTATAGTAGTAATAATATTAATTATAATATTAATAGAATAATAAAACGGGTATATCTAGAGCAGGGGTCTCCAAACTTTTTGCTATGCAGGTCAAATAATATATTTTATACGTTTTTGCGTCCCAGTGTAACGTTCACCTGTTCTTTAGGTGACATTATTTTTGCCCTGAACACCTTGAAATGTTCAAATAGATCATAAATATATATTAAAGGAAATGCACTCGCATTTGCGTGGAGGGAGAGTGGAAAACCATTTAGGAAAGAACCTTAATGCACCCGACCGGGTCTAGCCCAACACGGGGGTAGCACGTTAGACCTAGTGGCCACCAAGGCGGGCTTTTACGCTGTTATTACCACTTATATATAGAGCGTTTATGAAAGTTAAAATATCAATAAATCACATTTATAAATTTGACCAGTTTTAAATTTAATCCGTCTCCGCAAATCCCACCGCCATCTCGCTGCCGTAGCGTGCGTGGATCAATTGCTCTAATTTATGTCAATGTTTGTCTAAGGCCAGGCCGGTGTGGTTTTGTAGCCGTGCGAAGTTTGCTCAGTTCCACGCGGTTTCGTACCCTCTAAAGTTTACTTGTAATGTAGATTGAGTTGACGGTCGAAAGGGTACGATAGTGGCTACAGGGGAATTTGGCGTCACGAACGAACAGAAAATGTTCACCAAGGGAAAAACTTTTCAACCGTGGTCAAAGCAACGCGAGGGAATTTTCTAGTTCAGTGGATTATATCTTTTTCAAGTATCCAAGGGTGACCAAAAACATTCGTTAGTTCGGGTAAAAAGGGTATATTTTAAAAAGGTAAAAATAGAGTGGTTTTATATTCATTATATCATGCATGTTCTTATACTATACTATTCGTTTTAGAAACTGTTTATAAAAACAAGTCTATATATAAATAAATATAGCCTGTTGGCTTCCAGTGGGTATCGTTACAAAGGCTTCGTCTGGGCACTTACAGTGGCCCCATGAATTCTTTGGTGCTGACTTCTGGCAGTCAACATTTGGGTATATACCTACATTCTGACTGTTAGAAATGACAGCTGTTAAACACATGTTTTTGCAGATCATATGGCTCAGCGTAGGGATACATAATTTGGTCTGGTAACTTTTCAAAGACGTCAGTGGTCAGCTGTGAGCTGTTAGTCAGAACCAAAGAAGCCATGGGCCTATTGTAGCTCAGTAGGAAGACACGCTAAGGGTCCCTAGTTCGATTCCCTACATTACCAAAAAAAATTAAAGGTTAGTGAAATGTGGGTTTATTTTTTCACAGTTAAGAATTAAATACCGGGTTCTGGGTTTTCTATATGTTCTATATTTAATTTAAACTATAAGTCATGTGTTGATATAATCAGTCGCTTCTCAGAAATTGTAAGTTAAATATTGTTGGTATCGAAAAAGTGACAAAGATATTTAGCAGGATATAGTGAAAATTAAGAATGCGTTGAAACAGAAACGTGTGGTTGCAATAGGAAATATTGGAAATTGTAGGACGACCACCTGGTTTGAGATGACGTTCCTAGCTTCAAACAATGGCTTATGTACTGTGAACATGCCGATTTCAGATTGGGATGAATGGCCGCCAGTTCGTGACCCGAAGTTCATCCAGGTACGGACTGAGTAAGAGTTCAGCTGTGTGCTGGACCTCAAAATATAGCCTTTTATTGGTTTATTAAAAATTATTACTATTATTATTATCACCACGTCTTACTACCCGTTCGATCTATACCCGTTCGCACTTTCGGCTAATGTGTAATGGTTGGGCGATTGTGTGATGAAATGGAGGACCTACAGTTTAACGTGTAATCCGAACCATGACGCAGGCCTGGCATTCCACACATTCACAAGTTGTGATTAATACACGTCTTGTCAGAGGTGAAGGAAGGGTTTGGTAATCAGATAAATCTGTGCCGGGACCGAGGATTGAACCCCGGATCCCAGTGCAGACGTCTAATACCTTACCCCTAGACCATCAGGTCATCAAAATTATTACTAAGATGGAGGTATGGGTAACACGATAAAATGTCAGTGTTTTCGTAGTTTTTTTATGGCATAACAATTTTTAGCTAAAATAAATAAAATATTGCTCTTTTAGGAATATTAAGTTTAATTTTCTTCAAATGGTGACCGTAACCATTTTTTAATATCTTTCTGGGGTATCCTGGGATTAAAATATGACAACCTTTTTCTTAATTTAAAAAGTTTCTCATCTAATGTCGCTATAATCATGACAGATATTCATCAACTGTTATTATCACCATTGCGTATAATCCGAACGCGTAGTAAGACGTGGTGCTAATAATAATAATAATAATAATAATACCTAATTGGGTTATACACCCATGTATTAATAACACTAATGTATTAGGGATGAGGAAGTTTTGAAAAAGTTCACCCGCATTAGCAAGGCGAAAGAGTGCCATTAATAAAAAAAAAATTAATTCACACGATCGTGATCGGACCTTAATCTCTTCGTGGTCAGCAGACTAGTCTTTTGAGAAAAGTAGCACCTTAGTCCATGCGGCCACCAAAGTTTGTCTACCTTGTGATGATGGATACAGTATTACTTGTTCTAAGGTGGATATTTTTACCTGAATTATTTTAAATTAATCTCCTTTCGCACAAACGACAATACACTTCCTGTATTTCACCCTTAATTCCATGCGTATAATATACGGACAAGTATTGAGACGCGGAAAAATTGAATCGTAGGCTGTGATTGGATTATTTAAATGGACCCCCCCCCCCTTTTTTTTTTAATGAGGCGAAATGTATACAATCTCATTTTGTTGATTCATTCTACCAAAGTAAAGCAGCAGAATTGTGATAAAACCTTTTCATTTACCAACAATTATTTATAAACTATTATCGTAATTTTAGTGTAAGCGTCGCTCAATTAGAGACTATTTAAGAGCCCATAACATCCTCGAGATAATACCTTACCTACTCACTGGCCGCATGGTCTAAGGCGCTATTCAAAATGGGTTTTCCCTCTCATTCTACAAAAATATGGGTACACTTTTTCTAGATAGAGCCTTTTTAATCACTAAAACCACTAACGTAATTAGTATATAAGCGTATAATCCAAACCCGTGGTAAGACGCGGTGTTAAATAATAAATAATATTATAATTTCAGTTGTTTTGTGTGCTGCCAAAAAAAGAAACTCTGATAGAAAAACAGTTTCTTCAAGTCTTAAAATTCAAACAACAAATAAAGTTTGCCTTACAAAGAGTTACAACGTTAAAATGACATTTTTCCTTGGACGTTTTAGTTTTTAGTTTTACTAAAACAGAATTTGATGGTTCATAATAAATGACATTTTTAACGGGTATTGACATTTATGTGGATCTGAACAAAGTAAATAGGTTCATTGTAGCTGGCTGTTCACTACAAACAAGTCTAATAAATCCAGACTTGAGCAATGTTTTATAGGTTATAGATAGTAAAAGAATATAAACCAGAAGGGAAGCACAGTTTTAGGTTTCTTTGAGTATGCATTCATATGCCATGTCTTAGCTTATTATCTTTGTTTTATTTTGGAGATACCCATAGCAGTAGTCACGCAGTCTTTAGTTATAAGACTAGAAATATAAAGAGTTTAAAAAAGTGGCAGTGTAAATTTAAAGTCATTCTAAAATTTCCTTAAGTACGTAATAGTAAACTATTTCCTTTCTATGTTTTCTGGTTTTGGAATGACCCATATATCCTATAGTGTTATTTAAGGTATAAAACTCTCCAAATAATGTAATGATAAAGAGAATAAATCCGAAATGCACCCCTACCCCCTATATTTCTTCAGGCACGTAATATATCAATTAAAAGCTATTCTCTCTTGATATTTTAGTGTAAGTTAAGTAGTGGTCAAACGGTGGAATGTGTCAAGCTCAAAAAAAACATATATATATATATAATTCATAAGCCCTCAATTTCACAATCTTAGGGTTTCTATGGTGAGCATGGTCTATGGCAAGGAAACAGATTTATGGGTTTTGAAGAAGAACGCACCGGCAGCTAAACGGCCCAAGGCCTTAGGATCTCAATATGGCTAAAAGGTTTTTTTGTTAATACAACAGAGGTACACATCTTCAAGCATCCTTAAGCTCCTTCGCAAAGTTTCTTAAGCTTTAAGTTACATTCCTATAGCAAAAATGTACATAAGATTTTATGTGCATATTCCCATGTCTACTCTACCGTATAAGCTGCCTTATAATGGGGCAATACTTCTATTAGTTAGAATATTTATCTAGGTTAATGTTAGATAAAATTAAATATATATGTTGAGTGTTACCTATGTGTAAGTTTTATTTGTTAAAGCAGCACGATTTGTCAACTAATGTGAAAACAAAACAACCTACACAGAATATAGTTTCTCTTTGGGTTAAAAATTGAAAATTGTGTTTTGTAACTACTCTTTGGATTTGGAATTAATTTGTCAGTCAAGGAAGACATATAAATGAATAAGAGAATACAACGATTTATCAATAGGATATAAGACATAATATTTGGAGAAAAATACAATAATTTTATTGGGTTTTAGTAGAAAAAAATATAGCATGTGTTACAAGGATGTCCAAGTCATGTTCATGCGAAATTTCAGTACAGTCGATACAGTGGCTTGGGTGTGATTAAGCAACAAACAAACACATGGACCAGATTTAATTTTTATTCATTAATATAATTTATTTAATTTTATATTTTAAAAAAATTTCGAGTATTTTAAAATCAATTGTTACCAATTTATAAGAGGAAATTGTACTCTGTGAATGTATTGACGTTATTATGACAAGTACCAAACCCTTCCTTCACCTCTGACAAGACACCTTGTGAATGTGAGGAATGCCAGGCCTCCACCATGGTTCGGATTCCACGTTAA
>CABEEJ010008858.1:0-18484 GCA_901482245.1 Timema douglasi
GGGCCCCGCGCTTGCTTAGGTGACAGAGAGAGCTAATATTCTCAGTGTAAATAATAACATTATCATGTTCTCTGATTTATTGAACGATTGAAGCGAGTTCTTTGTTTTACTCCACCGATTTGCACTTATCCGTCTGTTGTGGATATTTCTCAAGGTAACTTCTGATCGCATTAAATGCTTTATATTAATTCAATCTTGACAGTTGTCCTTTTTGCCTTCATACACATCAAGTTCGTTAGGGAAGAACATAGAACTAAGGTTTTGGGGAGAAATCAACCCCTATATGTACTGTTTATAAACATGGCTTCTTGCATTAATTATTACATGTATTTACCTTTTAGGCTGAAAATAAGTACTTAGGTGCAAACTACTCTAATAACATCAAATGAAAAGTAAAATTTGTTTAACTATTATTTTATTGTGGAGGTGGGGAAGTACATGGGGAGGGGGTAGATAACTGGGTGCCCAGCAAACAAAGTCTGCTAAGGCAGCCCATACGATACAAACATATCGACAGTCGGTATTTCATTTGCATTGGGCCTTTATTGTAGGTTGACGTGCAATATATGAATATTATATTTCCACCATTTTGAGATATTGCGTCGTTGCCTGGAGCAGGGAATGTCTGTGTGTTGCCTACACGTGTTGAATTAATTAACCAGGTATCAGCAAATAATAAACAGCTTTTATAAATAAAGCTTTTCGACACCTTAGATCATAGGTAGTGTGTCTACCTACTGAACTAAAAGCCACGGGGTTGAAATTCATCATAGCTGAAAAAAAAGTTGAAATTTTCAGTTTGTTTCTCTGCTGGAAAAGAATTAGTAATATTTGTATTTATTTATTTATCACCACGTCTTACTGTCTGTTCGGGTTATGAGCTTAATTAGCCCTACTAATTACGCTACTGTGTTAAGAATTCGGAAGGTTGAATTTAGTGGAAGTGAACTCGCATTTGCAGGGACGGAAAGGGGAAAACCATTTGGGTAAACCCTCCTTGTTCACCGACCTAGATTTGAACCTCGATCTCCCCGTCCTCGGCAGTCGAGCTCGACACGACTAGCGCGTTAGCTAACTACGCCACCGGGGCGGGTAAGCAGTCATAGTTTAAATCCCGCCACTGGTGGCCACGCAGCCTCATCCTAGTCTGGTTTTGCTTGTGACGGGGAAGTCAAGAGTTGAATCGCGGTGGAGTGTGGGCCCAAAGAATGTGTTTTTCCCCTTAAATTGTTTCTTACGCTCTAAATGCATGTAAATTTGCTCAAATATTCAAACTACCCTTTCTTTATCCCATTATTATAGGCAAAATGCGTTTATTGCCCGGACGGGTAGTAAGACGGGTTAGAAAAAATTATTTAAATTATTTACTTAGTTAGGACTACTACCCGTCCCGCATGTTACACTTCCTCATCTACAGGTAAAGGGATTGGCTGCCACACCTCCTATATATTGCACTTCCTCATCTGCAGGTAAAGGGATTGGCTGCCACACCTCCCATATATTGCACTTCCTCATCTGCAGGTAAAGGGATTGGCTGCCACACCTCCTATATATTGTACTTCCTCATCTGCAGGTAAAGGGATTGGCTGCCACACCTCCCATATGTTGCACTTCCTCATCTGCAAGTAAAGGGATTGGCTGCCACGTCCTGCATGTCTCACTTCTTCACCTACAAGTAAAGGGATTGGGGCTTGAGGGTGCAAATAAGTTCCGGACTTGAATGAATAATAATTTGAATTCCTGTATCTAACGATTTGAAGGATAAATGCACCACTATTTGCTTTGCGCATAATTTGGCGTTGTTGGCCGGAGGCTTCTGGTGGTATTGAGGGATGAACACAAGTTTATGAAACTTTTAAATGAAGCGAAGATAATTTGTAGCATTTCAAAAACGTAAAATTAATTGTACTCAGACCTAATTTGTAAAATGTTGTTGACAAATTTGGAACATTTACATTCTCAACAACTCCTTCCATCAACCAACAACCTTTAGTTGTCTTCCTGAATAATATGTCCCGGGACGACACCCTGTATTGTCACCACTGAAAATATTCCATACATTGGTTATGTAAAGGTGTTAAACATTGCTTTTAGCATAAAGATTAGACCAATCACGCCAATAAAACTCGCATTCCGTCTCTGGCTCAACATTTCTCATGTGTCCATCTTGCCCTCACCCCTTATTTCAACCGGTTTCTATCTGTCCCCCCCGTGCACCATCTCATCTCTTGTCTTCTCTCCCCTCTCCTCTGTAACCCTTGTGACGTCTCTCGCTCCTGGTTGGCTCGCCGGGATCCCGCGGGGGGCGTGGCTTAGGGTCGGCGAGCTTGTCCGCGCTGTCGCTAGAGGGCAGCACTGCGGGGATATTGTCTGTGCGGTATTGTGCGTGTACGTGTGTACCAGGCTAGCTTGTTAGCGCAGCCCAGCCTCGCGCAATACAAGATAAGTGTTTTCTGAACGAGACGGGGAGAGAAGTGTTTTTACGTTCGTTAAGATAACATAATGCCGGGTTAATGATGTATTGGGTTCGTGCTACAACAGTGGGACGTGATTCCGGCTAATTGTGTCGATAGTGTTGTAATTAGTTGTTGTCAACATTCCCGAGTCAGTTATGGCAGTGTTGACACATTGCTCGTCTTGTTGCGTGTTAGCGTCCTGACACTATTACACTCTTCCTATACGCGTGGACTGACCACGTCAGTGCGTGTTGACCTAGTGCGTGTAACTTCCCGTCACCACGGCCACCAGTTCGGACCCCGCCACTGTCCCCGCCAACATGCTGTACAATGTTCCCTGCTATCACAACTACTCGCCCCTGGGCTGCTACCAGGTAATATAATGTCCTAGTGTTATCTAGCCTAGATTGACCTCTGGGCTGCTACCAGGTAATATAATGACCTAGTGTTATCTAGCCTAGATTGATCTCTGGGCTGCTACCAGTTATTATAATGTCCTAGTGTTCTCTAGCCTAGATTGACCTCTGGGCTGCTACCAGGTATTATAATGTCCTAGTGTTATCTAGTTTAGAATTGATCTCTGGGCTGCTACCAGGTATTATAATGTCCTAGTGTTATCTAGCCTAGATTGACCTCTGGGCTGCTACCAGGTATTATAATGACCTAGTGTTATCTAGTTTAGATTAACCTCTGGGCTGCTACCAGGTAATATAATGACCTAGTGTTATCTAGCCTAGATTGATCTCTGGACTGCTACAAGGTGATATAATGTCCTAGTGTTATCTAGTTTAGATTGATCTCTGGGCTGAATAATGTCCTAGTGTTCTCTAGCCTAGATTGACCTCTGGGCTGCTACCAGGTATTATAATGTCCTAGTGTTATCTAGTTTAGATTGGCCTCTGGGTTGATACCAGGTATTATAATGACCTAGTATTATCTAGCCTAGATTGACCTCTGGACTGCTACCAGGTATTATAATGTCCTAGTGTTATCTAGCCTAGATTGACCTCAGGGCTGCTACCAGGTAATATAATGAGCTAGTGTTATCTAGCCTAGATTGATCTCTGGACTGCTACCAGGTATTATAATGACCTAGTGTTATCTAGCCTAGACTGGACTCAGGGCTGCTACCAGGTGATATAATGTCCTAGTGTTATCTAGCCTAGATTGATCTCTGGACTGCTACCAGGTATTATAATGACCTAGTGTTATCTAGCCTAGACTGGACTCTGGGCTGCTACCAGGTATTATAATGTCCTAGTGTTATCTAGCCTAGACTGGACTCTGGGCTGCTACCAGGTATTATAATGCCCTAGTGTTATCTAGCATAGATTGATCTCTGGACTGCTACCAGGTATTATAATGTCCTAGTGTTATCTAGTTTAGATTGACCTCTGGGCTGCTACCAGGTATTATAATGTCCTAGTGTTATATAGTTTAGATTGACCTCTGGGCTGCTACCAGGTATTATAATGTCCTAGTGTTATCTAGTTTAGATTGACCTCTGGGCTGCTACCAGTTATTATAATGTCCTAGTGTTATATAGTTTAGATTGACCTCTGGGCTGCTACCAGGTAATATAATGTCCTAGTGTTATCTAGTTTAGATTTGCCTCTGGACTGCTACCAGGTATTATAATGTCCTAGTGTTAACTAGCCTAGACTGGACTCTGGGCTGCTACCAGGTTATATAATGCCCTAGTGTTATCTAGCCTAGACTGGCCTCCAGGTTTCTACCAGGTAATTTAATGTCCCATTGATATAAAGCCGTATTAGGGCATTGCTTTTTCCAATTTCTTACTGTCAACAGTGCAGAATGGACTTGCCATTTTGTTACCTGATGTCGGGACATGATCAGAAAAATGTTGTCCCGAGTGCGGGACTGTCAGCTTGTCGGGCCCCAATTTTCACGCCTATCTTCAAACTTTATCTTATGGACTTACTTGGGCCATGCTTTCTCTTGTATCATCTTCATTTTCCGGGTCACTCTCTTGATTCATCAATCTCTCTTGTCAACAATACAATTTTTTAAATGGACATTTAATACGGCTTCTTAGCTGGCTCTAAAAGGGGTTTATTTAAAGGTTTTGAGTAATTTCTCAATTATTAGAGATCATATAGCCCTACATAAATATACACATTTAGACTAATTAGGAGAGTGCTAAGTACATAATTTGTAGTTGATACAAATACGCCGCCTGTCCTTCTCCGATGTTGTTTTCCGCCATTTTATATGGTGGTGTTTATGTCGCCAATGGCCGACCCTCGGTCGGTTGTCTGTAGGGCGAGATGCCAGGCCGCGGGCGAGTTCGGTACGTTCGGGTCCCTTGTCTCGGAGTGTCGACCGATCAGTTGGATCCATCACATGGAATTAAATAATTATATACCTTGATTTTTGTTTGAAGAACAGTAGAGAAACTCCAAACATATTTCTTTAGGGCCAACATTGATTACATGTTACTGTATTATTATTATTATTATTATTATTTTAAAGGTATTGTTTATATCTATCAAAAGTGATATCTGCATATTACATGACTTGATGTATGAAAATATTACCCAACTGTTTGAATAACTAAATAACTAACTCTTAATGTTCTTCTTACCAAAATCGTACTATACGTATACCCTGATTTTGGTCTTCTGTCTAGTATGCAAAAATTTACTTTTTGAAAATAATGTTTTCAAACCAAACATCAACTACATTTGATACATTAAAAGGAAATATTTAAAATATTAACAGGATTTTAAGTTTAAATTTATAAATATTAACTTGACTCACTTATTTCACAAGGTATGTATGGTTTCTCGGAATTTCCTGAAACGCTTCAACCTTCGATCTACTGCTAATATTCACCTAAATAAATAAATAAATAAATATCCTCATCATAACGGCTACTAACGGTTAATTTTCTCAAACTTGAAAGTCTTGAACTTGATATGTATGACGGCAGAGAGAACAACTCTGCCAAGTTTGAATTAAATCGGTTGATGAGTTTCAAAGTTATTGTGAGACATATCCACTACATAAAAAAATGCATGTCAGTGGAGCTTAAACGGAGGACTCGCTTCTCTCATTTAATAAATCAAACCACGTGACTATGTTTTTGTTTTTACTCTGACAATATAATATGTTAGATCTCCTATGCAGGGAGCCTAAGCGAGACAATCAACAATGATTTATATATTTATGATTGTCTTTGGTTAATGTTTACAACTGAATGTATGATTGTCTCTGGTTAATGTTTACAACTGAATGTATGATTGTCTCTGGTTAATGTTTACAACTGAATGTATGATTGTCTCTGGTTAATGTTTACTACTGAATGTATGATTGTCTCTGGTTAATGTTTACTACTGAATGTATGATTGTCTCTGGTTAATGTTTACAACTGAATTTATGATTGTCTTTGGTTAATATTTAAAACTGAATGTATGATAGTTTCAAGCGCCATCGCACTTTAATAGGACCTAGGCTAAGACGTAGGCCTATAGGACCACGACAAAAGGGTAATTGCTAGATATCAAAATCGGCCGGAATCGCTTGCCGTCCTGCCAACTGTTGTCCATTGCATAAATATGAATTTAAAATGTATATTTTCATGTTAAACTATTTCATTTTCTTGAACATTACCGATTTTACTAAATAAATATTTTTTTGTCACATTCAAATATTATCAGAAAGTATTTAATATGTTTGCAAGTTAAAAGGACTCAAAAATATCTACTTTTAAAGACTGTAGATTTACAATCACCATTATTTTATCACATGTGTATTCTTTTTTGTACTTTTTGGTTTATGCCCCAACAACGTGCCTAACACTTATTTATTTTAAAATTCAACTGGTAAGTCATTGTTGTCAAGAATTGTTTGTTATCATTCTGACTAAACCTTAATCGTTAGATCTACAGAACTTGTAACAGAAACATAGAATTGCGTTACAGCTTATTAGCGAGTTTATCCTGACAAACTAACTATGGTGAACACAAACATAACTAGTCTCACGGATGGTTAGCCAGGATATTTACCACAAGATTACGGCCAAACCATAAACCGTATGGATTCTTCACTTTACCCAAACCAAATTGGGATCGACGAACAGTTTTCCATTTTAAAATGATCATTTTTTAAATTTTGTGCTATTTTTTAATTTTTCATACAAAGATAAAGTATTGTAATCTTGAAAATTCTCTACCTCTAGAATAGATAATGGATAATCTTGTCCCGATACTCAAAAAATGGGATTTTACACCTTGCTCTGTTCCTGGGCATGGATCTGAAACGATTTGATGAATTTTGTTCAAATTTTATATTAAGATGCTGAGGAGTTTTTTTAAAATCCTAATCAGTCTCGGAAACGAATACTTACGGTCGTCACAGTGGCTGATCGGCCCAACCATAAATCTTTTTACTATCAATAAAAATACTATCCTATATTTTAATTAAGCTCATAATGTACCAATTAAAAATCAAACGTAGCAAGTGAATGTACTCTACAAATCATACATATTTGTTAATTTATAAACCACACAAATCACTCACGGCTGTTTTTTTCTTCTATGAAACATTAATATACTCTTCTATTATATTTAAAACATGAAAAGTTTGATATTTATCGTTTATAAGCCATAATTTAACCTAGCATTTGAGAAATAAATGTTTTATAAATCTAAAACCAAATATATATTTAAGTAAATATTTAAAATATGAATTATATTCGCCTAATTAAAGGGTTTGAATTTTGTTTCGATACTTTTAAATTACTTATTGTAAGCCTTAATTTGACACCAAAGTGAGTAAAATTGGTTAATAAGTAATTAAGTTATAAATTCTTTAATTAATTAACACCTATAGAATAAACTCTTTTTAACAAGAACTTTATTTTTTCTTAAAATAGTGACAAGGGGCCATTTATACACAGAAATATCTGGAAAAAAGTTTTATCTCTGATGATGAATATTTTGAAAAATGTGATTTTATTTAAAATGGCCTCAAGATTCATTTCAAATTGGGTTTCTGTGAATTGTTTTTCATGATAAATAAGAATATCCTTTTATATTCACAAATATAAATAATTTAAGAAACGTTTACAAATAACTTTTTTTTTAAACTTTAATGAAAAAAACTGGTTTGAATTGCTTGATTTTGATTTAAAACTTATGATTGAAGTGTGTTTATTGTTACTAACAAGATAATGCTTTTTTTTAGTAAAAGTTACTTTAGAGTATTTTACTGAAGACATGTTTTTTGAAAATTTTCTAAGTTATAAAACACAATATGAGAAAGTTTGTGCAATTGTCTCGTACCATTTATATAAAAATATAGTTTCAATTCCACCGTTTCCTAATGAAGACTCTGCACCAAGCTAGTTGGAGCTGTACTACCTACCAGTTACACGCTACTCATGGGCTGAGAAGGACTCTTAATTAAACTGTGGACCTTAACGTGAACTGCCATTGTTGTTATTTTATTATACTTTAAAGTAAATTAGAACAGTAATAATATATGGTCCTAATATTACGTTCATTTATTTATTTCTAAGAATTTTATAACCATAGCATGTGCTCAATTTGTTATTTAACTCGAGGTAGCCTTGAGAAACATTACAATCCAATTTTCACAACAATAGATTTTTTTTAAACCACTTTGTTACAGTCAACATTGGTGACCTGGCGGTCTAGGGGTAAGGTGTCAGACTTCTGTGCTGGTGGCCGGGGTTCAATCCTTGGTCCCGGCACAGATTTATCTGATTACCAAACCCTTACTTCACCTCTGACAAGACATCTTGTGAATGTGGGGAATGCCAGGCCTCCACCGTGGTTCGGATTCCACGTTAAACTGTAGGTCCTCCATTTCATCTCACAATCACCCTACCATTACACATTAGCGTAAGTGCGTATAACCCGAACGGGTAGTAAGACGCGGTGCTAATAATAATAATACAGTCAACATTGATAATATTTTACTATATTATGTTTTTCTACTATCCATCAACAATGAAAGCTGCTGATCACACCACTCGACGTATGAAATGTGAAAGTGCATCTAGGTTTTCTATCTATTATATAAAGGAGGCCCTTCCTATGAACATTGGACTGTACCTTATCCTCGTCTTTAAGAACTATGAAGAGACAACAAACTATCCACATTGAGACCTATCCAAGAGAATATCCACGGCGGATACCGTGCACGCATAGAGGAAAATATAATAATGGGTGGCTACAGACAAGGGGGACCAGGAAAAATCAGAGAATTGTATGATACAAGTTTTGTAGCCACCCTGTAGTAATCATTTGAGATGTCTGGAAATATTCTCAAGAATGGTTATTATTTATGTACCTGGTCCGCTACTTTCTTACTGTTCAAGGTATTCGTAAATTCACCTTGCTCAGATTCGAACCTTGACCTTCCCATAGCGGAACATTGCCGTATTTCTCATGATGATGGCAGTTCTTAAGTTTCAAATTCACTAAACAATCCACAATATTATCTTATAACTTTCTGTTGTGATCCCATTACATACATGATTTGATTTGTTCGAGGAATGCTGGGTGTGTTTCTAACGCATTCATTCTATAAAGAGAATTAAGATCGTTTGAGTTCATATTATTTTGGCAAGAAACTTAACTGCGAAGGGGGGGAGGGTGGTATCTTTGTAAAGATAGCAAGCATCAAAGTCTCAGTAGTTAGCACATTCCAGCAACACCGACTAGATAAGGAAGCTGGCGTCCTCTTTGGTTTCGTCCTGATTGCGAACTCGTGGTACCTGGAGAGGATTATCTGCTTTTGAGACATCAGGAGTCCAGATTGCGGACACGCCGTGTTTGTTATGTCATCCCACCCCTAATATAGGAAGGATACATTAGGGATAGTCCAGGGGTGCCTAGCAACCGTGCGACCTTTCAGCCTTGTTATTTCTAAATTTAACTAAATTACATTAAAAAGTATTCACAATTTGGGTTAGGTTAGGACAGGGGGAAGCCCCTGAAGGCGCTGTCAGCAACCCCTTCCACCCGAGTCACAGCTCTCATACAGGAATTGCCGCGGGTTGTTCTTTTGCTCGTTCACAATTTGGACTGCCCGCAAGAAGGCGGCAGCCTCCGCTTTGCCTGGGTGTCATAAGTTGGGATTTTTGGACCCTCTGCCACGGCCGTGCATGTTATGTTCTGCTAGACGAGGTTGGCTCTATAATCGGCACGCTCAAAACAAGAAATGTCACAAAATAGACAATGCCCCCCTAGTGTCACAACAACCAATTTTAAGATAGTGTGAGATTGTTCTTTAGTGTTTTATGTAAGTTATCACACATTAAAGAAACATTTAAACTTAAAACCTCTTAACTGGTCAGAACTTTGGTCTACATTTTTTTTTTAGCGAAAATCATATTGAAAAATATCAAACCACTTATAAACNGTGGTCTTGGTGTAAAGTGTTCGCCTCAGGACCCGATGTTCGTGGGTTCAAAGCCAATCAGGGTTGACGGATTTTTCTTGAGAGCGATAAAATTTCGTAGCATAACTTCCTTCGGAGGGGAAGTAAATCCGTCTGCCTAATGACGATTGTGTCATGTTAAAGAACCCTGCAAGATATTTGAATATACCTATCCGGCAAAATGGATAAGTACTTTCGCTCTCGCTCATAGAAATTATCATGTACTGATATAATCAATATGTTCAGAAAGTGAAAGTTAAATACCCCAAACAAATGAATTTTTTTTAACGTGGGACTTTCGGTCGTCTTCAACGTGTTTCAATTCTCCGGTAGGCGGCGGCCCCTTTCAATTACCATTGATAACACAGTCTAAGGCGTCAAGCTCGCTCTAAACACTCTTACCTGGTGATGGAGTATGTTTGTGTTCGATATTTAAATCCTGGCTTAGTTGTACTAGGGGTGGTTTTATATAAGGGTGGCTGAGGTTTATCCTATAGTCTCCACGCCATTGCGGCTGGATTGCCACCAAACAACCCTCCTCGTTCTTACCCCTTGTATTAACTAACAATCGTGTAGAAGTCTTGTTCTCTGATTATTTCCCGTCACCCTGTCCCGCCAGCAGATAACACGGTTCCCCTACTTGGGCATATAATGACAACTTCATTGTATTCATCGAGTAGCGGCAATAACTTTGCTATCAGCTCGCGCTGGCTATTGCATTGATATAGTTTTATTACTAGGGGAGTAGACTCTATAACATATTGTGGTATGTATATTAAACTGTAGTCTAACATATTCTACAACACACTGCACTCTCCACAACTTACTGTAGTCTGTATAGAACACTTCTGTCTCCATAACTACTGTAGTCTGTATAGAACACTGCCGTCTCCACAACTTACTGTAGTCTGTATAGAACACTTCCGTCTCCATAACTACTGTAGTCTGTATAGAACACTGCCGTCTCCATAACTACTGTAGTCTGTATAGAACACTGCCGTCTCCATAACTACTGTAGTCTGTATAGAACACTGCCGTCTCCATAACTACTGTAGTCTGTATAGAACACTGCCGTCTCCATAACTACTGTAGTCTGTATAGAACACTGCCGTCTCCATAACTACTGTAGTCTGTATAGAACACTGCCGTCTCCATAACTACTGTAGTCTGTATAGAACACTGCCGTCTCCATAACTACTGTAGTCTGTATAGAACACTGCCGTCTCCATAACTACTGTAGTCTGTATAGAACACTGCCGTCTCCATAACTACTGTAGTCTGTATAGAACACTGCCGTCTCCATAACTACTGTAGTCTGTATAGAACACTGCCGTCTCCATAACTACTGTAGTCTGTATAGAACACTGCCGTCTCCATAACTACTGTAGTCTGTATAGAACACTGCCGTCTCCATAACTACTGTAGTCTGTATAGAACACTGCCGTCTCCATAACTACTGTAGTCTGTATAGAACACTGCCGTCTCCATAACTACTGTAGTCTGTATAGAACACTGCCGTCTCCATAACTACTGTAGTCTGTATAGAACACTGCCGTCTCCATAACTACTGTAGTCTGTATAGAACACTGCCGTCTCCATAACTACTGTAGTCTGTATAGAACACTGCCGTCTCCATAACTACTGTAGTCTGTATAGAACACTGCCGTCTCCATAACTACTGTAGTCTGTATAGAACACTGCCGTCTCCATAACTACTGTAGTCTGTATAGAACACTGCCGTCTCCATAACTACTGTAGTCTGTATAGAACACTGCCGTCTCCATAACTACTGTAGTCTGTATAGAACACTGCCGTCTCCATAACTACTGTAGTCTGTATAGAACACTGCCGTCTCCATAACTACTGTAGTCTGTATAGAACACTGCCGTCTCCATAACTACTGTAGTCTGTATAGAACACTGCCGTCTCCATAACTACTGTAGTCTGTATAGAACACTGCCGTCTCCATAACTACTGTAGTCTGTATAGAACACTGCCGTCTCCATAACTACTGTAGTCTGTATAGAACACTGCCGTCTCCATAACTACTGTAGTCTGTATAGAACACTGCCGTCTCCATAACTACTGTAGTCTGTATAGAACACTGCCGTCTCCATAACTACTGTAGTCTGTATAGAACATTGCCGTCTCCATAACTACTGTAGTCTGTATAGAACATTGCCGTCTCCATAACTACTGTAGTCTGTATAGAACATTGCATTATCCACAGCATACTGAGTATCAAAACATTTTAAGGTGAGACCCTCTTCATTGGTCTGATGGGCCAAGGCGTCACTCTTGTGTTAGACTGGCCTACTGATGACGGAGAGGTCGGGATTCGAATCCTAGTTGGGTCTACTGGTTTTTTCTTAAATGGTTTCCCACTTTTCTTCCACGCAAATGCTGGTATATTACCTCTAAATTGCTTCCTTCCTGATCCCTACCCCACTAGAGTAATTATTTTCACACTATATGTACATAACCTGAAACCTTATGACGCGGTCGAGTTCGTGGGTCCATACCCGGCTGTGGCTGACGGATTTTTCTTAAGCGATAAAAATACGTAGAGCAACTTCCTTTGCAGGGGAAGTAAAGTCGTCAGACCTATGTTGAGTGTGGCGTGTGAATAACCCGGGAAAGTATGTGAAAATACTGTTCCTGGCAAAATTGGTAGGCTCTTTCACTCTCGATCATAAAAATTCTCGTGTACTGATATAATGAACCGGTTCAGAAAGTGCACGTCAAATACCTCAAATAAATAAAATACGGCGATTAAAAAATAAATTCCCGTTAAAGACCCCTCTAAACAGCTTTTGGGATCATCCCATTTTCAAACGCTTAATCACGCTTGGCTGAGTAGGTAGCCCTTCACATATCAAAAGTGAATAATTGCTTTCTTACCCAGGTCGCAATTACCTCAGCCCATTTCTCGAAGTTTAAATGACTGGAAATGGGCCTATCGAATTATATATTATAAATACATATATTAAACTACAGTAGTTGGCCATAAGGTTTCTTTATAGTAGTTGGTTTTTTGTCCTATCTATATTTTACCAGTTCGTGACGTCTTATTATCTTGCTCTCCTTTTGAAAACAACTTTAGATAAATACATCGCGCATGCACACAACAAAATAAACAAGCGAATAAAGAGAGATCGAAGCAGCAATGGGCGACAACCTTATTTGATATAAATCAAAAAGTGTGTTAATGACTACCGCTAAATATAAGATAATTTTTGTAGATATATTTGTTCAATCAATATAACTAGCATAATTTTGCTTCCCGGGCCAACCCTTGCCACGCCCTCCCCATTTTCCCTTTAAATGACTGTTTGTATTATATATATATGTGTGTGTGTGTGTGATCTTCCATCCCCATTCCACGCTAATGCTTATTCACTCTCTCGAAACCATCATACACATCCTACAAATCCTTCCTTGCACAATTTCAACGAATACACAATGAGCTAATAATGATTCACTTATTTCAAATAATTACAGTTGACGAGCTTTAAGGCGTCAAACTTGTTATTTTGTGCTTTTAATGTATCATGGTTAAGTTAATTAATGTATGAGAACAAAAGTTTGTATAACTAGTCATTCATAGGGGGAGTATAGTATGAAATATTAATTTTTAGAATATACATTAATATCACTAATATTTCATTGTGTACACCTAGAGATGAGAGACGGAAAATTTTCAATGATTAGTTTTGTAAAATAATTTCGATTGATTAAATGGATAATAATAATTAGTGGTGGTGGTGGTGGTGGTAGTAGTAGTAGTAGTAGTAGTAGTAGTAGTAGTAGTAGTAGTAGTAGTAGTAATAGTGGTAGTGGTAGTAAAGAAACGCCTGCTTCGTTGACCGCATGGTCTAACGCTCTACTCTCGAAATAAACTAGACTGCCGATGATAGGAATATTGTAGTTCAATCCCGGTCGGGTACACCAAGGGTGGTTTTTCCTAAACAGTTTTCCACTCTCACTCCACACAAATGAAAGTGCAATTCTTCTAATTTCAATCTTCTTCATCACTAACATACTTGCGTAAAACCCTAACGGATAGAAGGACGTGATGCTGAAAAAAAAGTAGTAAAGAAACAAATGAATATGAGCCTTTGTATGTATACCCGTTATGTTCATAAATCATACTTCAATTTTTTGTCGTCAATAAGTTAATTAAAATCATTTTGAGGTTGTCGTGACATTTGTCTCCCCCCCCCCCNTCCTCCGCGCTTCCTATCTACCCCTCACCCATTATTATAAAGCACTGTATTTTGAACTATAATAGGCTCTAAGCGTCACCTCTACAATTTAACCCCTCCACCACAAGTCGCCACTGCAGAAATTTTTCACGGTCAGTTTTCATCTCTATATATGCCTACACCTCATGAATGTCTAGTTATCGTAAATTTGGTTCCCGTACATTAATTATCTTAACAATAATACATTAAAAGCGTACGATAGTAAGTTAAACCCCTTATAGCTCGTGAACTGTAATTATTTGAAATACTTGAATCACTATTTATAAGCTTATATTATAACTTTTCTTATCAAAATAGTGCAATTAAATGTTATGAGTTATTGATTTTAAGTTTTTAATAAAACAAAATATTGTTATATGTTTGTCAAGATAAATAAAATACTTCTAAACGTAGTTGACTGATCCAAAGTTCCTTGGTTCGATAAAAGTAAAATTGAGACTCTACCTTCAATTGTGATGAGTAAGAAACCGTGTTGCTGAGTTATTTGTAAGTCGTGGGCTGATAGCCCTAAAATTAGTTAATTATTCAGAAAGATTTTAAATTCCTAAAATACCTTGATGATGATAATAAAAATCTTAGCTACAGCTCGACGTAATATTGACACTACTCACACCGCTGTTTTCCCCATAATGGTTTTTCACTCTCCTTCCATGAAAATGTGGGTACATTTACTTTAGTTTTTATCTTCCTCATCCCTTATTTGTGTAAAAATTGGCTAGCCCTAACATGTAGTAAGACGCGAGAACAAAAGAAAATATATAGACTCTTTATTTATTAAATTGTACTGCTCTAGATTTTAAAATATTTTCAGAAAACAACCACGGTGCCTGATCTTCTTGCACTGCCAAGTCCTATCTCGATTATATCATATTTCGGGTCAAAGTCACAGGTAGTCCTATTCGGTGTCATTCTTCTCCAGGTAGGCCTCCTCCACCAGGTAGTCCTCCTGCTCCTGGTAGGCCTCCTCCACCAGGTAGTCCTCCTGCTCCTGGTAGGCCTCCACCAGGTAGTCCTCCTGCTCCTGGTAGGCCTCCTCCACCAGGTAGTCCTCATGCTCCTGGTAGGCCTCCTCCACCAGGTAGTCCTCCTGCTCCTGGTAGGCCTCCTCCACCAGATAGTCGTCCTGCTCCTGGTAGGCCTCCTCCACCAGATAGTCCTCCTGCTCCTGGTAGACCTCCTCCACCAGAGTCTTCCTGCTCCTGGTAGTCCTCCTGCTCCTGGTAGGCCTCCTCCACCAGGTAGGCCATCCTCCACCAGATAGTCGTCCTGCTCCTGGTAGGCCTCCTCCACCAGGTAGGCCATCCTCCACCAGATAGTCTTCCTGCTCCTGGTAGTACTCCTCCAGGTAGGCCTCCTCCACCAGATATTCCGCGTGATTCAGGTAATCCTCAAGTTCCAGGTAGGAGTCGTGCACCAGATAGTCCTCCTCCGACTCCAGACTGTTCTCCAGTTCAAAGTCAACCTTTGGTTCCAGGTAGTCTTCCAGAAAACCATCTTCAAATTCAAAGTCGTCCATACTTTCTGCAATTATAATCTGATTTGAAAGTTGGAGTGCAGCTGGCAAAAAAGTCTCGCCTCGTCTGTAGGTCTTTATCTGTCGACCGCTCCAACTAATGTGGTATTGGTTTCACCGGTCACAGTGTGTGAGATCCTTCTTATCAGTAATTCCCAACCTCTGGATTCAGCAGTTCACGTCTTGTTTAGTAGTAAGGTCAACCGAACACTCACTCACTCCTACGCGGACTGCCGGGTTGACTAATATAGCCATGCATTTAACAGAGAAAACAAAACACTTCTAATAACAGTCATGGGATGGCTGTCATGGACCGAATGACAGAGAATGTCAACTCTTATCTTCCTTTGTCGGAGAGCTAATCAGAGCATCAGCCTACACAGTGCACTGGCACAGAGGCGTCAGTCGAGAGATAGGCAGGTCTATTCACTGCTCATAGTAGTCAAGGTTCTTTATCTCAAGAACGACAGCTCGTGGTTCAATTGTTCACTAGTTCGCGATCTAGAGCATGTTAATCACTGTCTCACGATCTAGAGCATGTTGAGCCCTATATTGTGACCTAGAGCATGTTGAGCACTATCTCGTGACCTAGAGCATGTTGAGCACTATCTCGTGACCTAGAGCATGTTGAGCCCTATCTTGTGACCTAGAGCATGTTGAGCCCTATCTTGTGACCTAGAGCATGTTGAGCCCTATCTTGTGACCTAGAGCATGTTGAGCACTATCTCGTGACCTAGAGCATGTTGAGCACTATCTCGTGACCTAGAGCATGTTGAGCACTATCTCGTGACCTAGAGCATGTAGAGCACTATCTCGTGACCTAGAGCATGTTGAGCACTATCTCGTGACCTAGAGCATGTTGAGCCCTATATTGTAACCTAGAGCATGTTGAGCCCTATCTTGTGACCTAGAGCATGTTGAGCCCTATCTTGTGACCTAGAGCATGTTGAGCACTATCTCGTGACCTAGAGCATGTTGAGCACTATCTCGTGACCTAGAGCATGTTAAGCACTATCTCGTGACCTAGAGCATGTTGAGCCCTATCTTGTGACCTAGAGCATGTTGAGCCCTATCTTGTGACCTAGAGCATGTTGAGCACTATCTTGTGACCTAGAGCACGTTGATCACTATCTCGCGGCTTAAAACATGTTGATCCCTATCCCGCAACTTAAAGCATGTTGATCACTATCTCGCGACTTAAAGCACGTTGATCACTATCTCGCGGCTTAAAACATGTTGATCCCTATCCCGCAACTTAAAGCACGTTGATTACTATCTCACAACCGGTACTCTTTCACGCAAAATCCATCACACCGATTCAGCTGAAAGCCTGCATGGACACAACTAGGCCATCTCGTTAACATAATATAAGCTAATTAACATGTACTTTAGTCATTTTGCTTCGAAATGGCTTCTACCAAACACTGATATTTCTCCTTTCCCTCAGCCTCTGCTTGTAGTATTTTCATTGGACCAACTTTTAAAGTGCCCTTCCTATTAATAATTGTTTTAAGTTTGTACTACAAAACTTCATCATGTGACGCACACGATAAAATACAAATATTTATCTTGAAATTGAATCATTCCCGACTATTCACGCGCCAAATTTAACCTATATATATAACTTAGTCTCCATGAAACCTCGGTCTGGACTGAACCGATTATTGTGAGGAGTGTTTGTAAATAAAGTTTTCAACAAACAGGCGGAATAACATCTTTAAACTCATTTTTAGGACGACTAAGGAAGAATAGTAGCCGTTGAGATAACAATAACATAGCTGCTTTAATTTCACGTATTCATGCGTCAAGCTTTTTGTTCTCTAGCTCTCGCTTTTGATATATATTAACAATGCCTATTAAATAATAGACTAGACCTACTAATAATATATCAAAACAATATCAATGTTGACCACAAAAATATGTTAATATTTTTTAAATATTTCTATCCACCAAAATCTATTTTAAAATATATAATATCGTTATCGAACGACTGAACTGGATAACCGAACTACTTCTCATTACAGCGACTTGAATCACTGAACATTTCTGGCCATCTCTAAAGTTCGTTCACGGTAGGAGTTTACCTCTGAAAGGCCCTTTTCCCTACCAGAAATCTATTATATAGTAGGATATTGGTAGGAAAAAAGAGCTTTCAGAGGTAAACTCCTACCGTGAATGAAGTATACTGTCTGGTTTTCATAGGAAGCTCTAGCCGTTATTTGAAAACCGGAATCTCATGTTGACTCAATGACATGAATAACAACATTTCAATTGTATTCAATCGTTGTTGTTGGTCGAAAGTGGGCCTTCTATAAAAATCAGGGTTTAGGAAGAGCAGAATTGATTCAGGAGCACCAAACTTGCAAACGGAGCGCTTTAAGTGTCCTAAAGGTGCTTTTGAACGAGCAATTATCATTGTTGTGCAATATTATTACCGTCAATACAAGTGCAGCTTGTGGTTATGCAATGTTTTCTTCCAGGATTACTGAGCAATGCTTACAGCCTCACAGTGCCGTATGATAGACTGTTTACACTGCGACAAACTCTGGCAATATGTTACTCACCAAAACAACACAAGATGGATGATATTGTACTGGTTTATGCAGCATTTATCCTAGTTTATAACTACATATATATAGGGGGGAAAACACGAGAAATGTGACTGGGCCCTTTTTTAAGTAAACGTGGTACAATAAATAATTTAACCCTGGAATTAACAATATACAATCATCTGTTTAAAAAAAATACATGAATGTCAAAAAGAGATTTTGAGTCCCTATTGATTATAATTGACCCAAAATTTAAAAAAAAAAAAAAAA
>CABEEJ010008859.1:0-21609 GCA_901482245.1 Timema douglasi
CTCCCATATTCTCTCTTCTTATTTATCCATAACGATGATTACCATCCACTCAAAATGTAATAAAAGTAACTCCATAGTGTCAGCCCGCATTCAGGCTGTACCGATCGAGTGGCTACCAAACTGTTTGGCGAATTAGTGACAACTTTTGCGGATAGAGGGTGTCATGTGGTCAGCACAACGATGACCCCAGCCATTAAGCTCGGCTTTCTCTACCGGAGCCACTACTACTTTAGTCAAGTAGCTCCTTATTTATCCACCCTAAGCTGAATCTAACCCTTTCCAGACCCACTGCTTCCCAGATAATCTGGACGCACCGGAAATCAAACCCGGGATCTCTAGGTCCGTAGCCAGAACCCTAGACACATTTTTGAATGCATACGAGACACAGAGCCTATTCAATTAGCCTAGTGTAATTAAACTCACACATTTAGCAACACTCAAAGCAAACATCATAATAAGAGTAAAATGAAGTGATACATCGATCAAGCGTCCATCATATCTTGGTGAGAGGGAATTAGGTGGATTGTCCAACTCACTTTGCAATTAGAACTAAAGCCTAACTTATCTCACACAATGCTGCATGGAGACAACGAGTCTCCCAACTTAGGTATTTAAGCTCAAGAAGCTATTTAGATGCGTAAACTCTGACTAACATAGGGGATATTATCTCAGACTATTAATACTCCACTAAATTATTGGTTTGTTGTTAAGATATTAACACATATCTTTTGCAGTAAACAGTGGTGCACCCAAGGGGTAGAGGGGCAAACAGGGTATTTGACCCCGTCTCCTCTTTCCCCAACACCACATATAATGTTAATATAAATTTAAATAACCTTAAGTATAACTAAAATATTTGGCATTGAAGATTTGTCGAATATATAGGCTACATTTTATGACCAGGCTTCGTACTTAAGCCTAATATCCAAAATGTTTACCATCACACACAAAATTAACAATTGAAAAAACATACAAATAATACATTTGATACCATTTGTAATATATACATCACTTAATTACTATAAAACTACTCCAAATGATTTATAAAAGCGTTTAGTATTAATAAATATTCTCGGCCTTCAGGGCTTAGGAGGCTGTGCAACCCCAAACCCGCTTTCTACATCAAAATGTAATTCTTGCTACAGCCTTGATTGAATGCCTCCCCCCAAAGTAAATGGCTTGGTGTGCCACTGATTTAGTAAATTATAAGAAAATATATTTTATTTTACCTTTTCCTTTTAAATCATTTTGAAACGGTGAAATCACACTTCTGACTTTTGGGATTCTTTGATATATAATTGTATAAAAACACAGTGACTAACAAGTCGTTAATGTAAAACAAAAACTAATAGATCACTATTTAAACTCCACGATCCTTTATACTTAAGAAAAACAAGAATTACCGTCAACTACTGTTAAAGTAACCTCGTCAGCCACCCTCCCCACTCTATCAATGTTGAAATACCTAAATTTGAAAGAGAGGTTAAACTTGTTTGCCTAATACATGATAATACATGTAACTAGACTTCCTAAGCATAAATCAATTTATTTAATTAGTGTATAATTTAAAGCATGTTAAAAATACTAACTATTATTTTACGGTGACCTGGCGGTCTACGGGTAAGGTGTCAGACTTCTATGCTGGCGGCCGGGGTTCAATCCTCAGTCCCGGCAAAGATTTATCTGATTACCAAACCCTTCCTTCACCTCTGACAAGACATCTTGTGAATGTGAGGAATGCCAGGCCTCCACCGTGGTTCGGATTCCACGTTAAACTGTAGGTCTTTCATTTCATCTCACAATCACCCTACCATTACACATTAGCGTAAGTGCGTATAACCCGAACGGGTAGTAAGAAACCGTGCTAATAATAATATTATTTTACAATTAATTCTATATATATTTTATGTATTTTTACTTAAACTATACTGAATTATCTTAATAAACAAACAGTGTGATCTTGAAATCTTTTCTCAATAGTTGGCACAATGCTTAGCTTTCTTAACAGGAACAGCATGATCTGGGGTGTAAAAACCCCGAGCTCATTGGCCAATTACTTATGGGCGAGCGGAAAGGAATGGGTTACAACCCTTTAGACATTGGGCAAGGTCATTAGAGCCTCCCTAGCTTGCCTTGCGTTTTTCAAGTAGCAAGTCCTGGGCTTCCTATTGTACTAAGTAGAACCTTTGGGAAGAAGAATTACTTAAACAAAGTATTCTGGGAATATGAATCAATATTAGTTTTAAAATTAATAATTCATTACATGTATATTTATTAACAATTTAAACATAAGTGTTTACACAGTTCGCACAGACAGCATTGAATTAAACAAAAAAAAAAACTAGTCCATATCATTATGGGTATGCGACGCAGGACTAGCATACCCAGAGAATACGCCACTGGATATGTCCTAGACTACGAGTTAATAAATGACGTTATGATTGTAATATATATTATAGACCTCGTGTGAATTACAACTTCATAATTTGATGTAATCTTATGCTGCCTGTAATTCCTTGAGACAAAAACAGGACGGGAGGTTGGAAGGGTGCTGGTTGGGGGTGATGGGAGGAATGTTCTTAAAGTGTAGGAAATTAAAAAAAAAAGTTATATTACATCAAAATATTGAACTTAACAAGAATTCTTCACAAAACCCACTAAAAAACCTTTTAGGCTTATTTAGGGAAAAGCTAACCCACCTTGGTAGCGTAGTTAGCTAACGCGCTAGTTTCGTGTTGAACTAGACTGCCGAGGACGGGGAGATTGAGGTTTGAATCTCGGTCGGGTGAACTGTTTTTTTCTCTCTCTTAAAATGGTTTTACACTATTCCTTCACGCAAATGCGGATTCAATTCATCTAAATTCAACCTTCCCAATTCCTAACCCATTAGCGTAATTAGTACTTAAGCGTACAACCCGAATGGGTAGTAAGACTAGGTACTAGATTAAATTTTAAAAAAATAGAGGAATTCTGCGTTTCATTATGATCATACAATGAATATTTTTTGGATAAACTTATTCTAACCTACATATTTCGGTCTTTAAATATATAAAAAAGTAAGAATGTGCAACATGCGTACAAAACAAAAACTAACGCTACAGAAAAGACACGCAAATGGGGCAAACACATTTTTTTCTTCTTTTATTTGAATGATTTATTGATTTTAAAGTTTACTATTTATACAGATGGCAGTTGTAGATCCCGATCAACGCACCTCTACCAATGGTTACACGAATGGCTGGTATTTATAATGGCATCCATTGATGCAAACTTAATTGTAGCTCATAATTGACCAATATTTAGGCATATTTTAAAGTTTTTATGAAAATACGGCAAAAAATTGGCATTCTTACTATAATGACGAGACCTGGCGGCGATATAGCAAAAAAAAAACGCTACTCTAACGTTCAAAAAAGGAAGTATGATGGCTAGCCTATTTTTTTCTAGACTACAAATGAATCAATTAAGTCATTATTTTGAGGTATTATGATTAAATATTAATAAAATCAATGTCTGTACTTCGTGCTACTATATCCATTTCCGATTCACTGATGATCTCCGTTAAATGAACACCAGAATTCTCCTCTGTGAAACTGGACCGATTCCAGATTTTCCGGTGGAGCTTGGTGATGGAGCTTTTGATACATTCCCTTCCTCTCCCCACCCTTCCCTCCTATTATAATCACTTCACTCTCTATACCTTTCACCATACCTTCTTCTCTGTCACCCCTTCAGCTATGCGCATCACCCCCCAATCACTTCAACTCTCCTTTACCCTCAGCCTGCTATCTACTTCTCCCTTCGCTTTCCAAAACCACCCCGTGAGAATAACAGTATATTCTCTCATTACCCTCTTCTAGACAACAGCTAACAAATACTAGCACCTACATTAATTAATATAACACCTGCGGTGACAAACGACTTTCGGTTTAGTTTTAAAGGTTCTATTAAGGTCTGAACAATTTATTGCTATGTCTTTGGTGAACAAATAGTTAACTTTTCTTTCTAAATGTTTCGGTAACAGTGTATATAATTTAATTTACGCATTTGTGGAAAATGTTTCTGCAACAATGTATTTTATTGTTTCACATATTTCACAAGTTTTGAGAAATATCACAATTTTTAGGTCAACTCTGTTCGACGCACCGTACATTTTGATTAAAAGGGTTATTTACTGATGAGTGATTTTTTGAAATCAAGATTATTTTATGGTGATTTTGTTTGAAATAGGTATCAAAGAAGTGTCTGATCTTGTAAACAACGCTATATACATGGTTTTTTGGGGTAAAAATTCGTTGAAGTGTAGTTTACTGATGAGTGATTTCATACCATTAAAAATATTTCTAAAATGGCTCTAACAATTTTGTTTAAAATCCATTTCTGGGAAGCGTTTAACATTTTGGGTAAAATTTCATTCAAGGTTTGTTTACTTATGCAAGATATTTTAAAAATTTGAAATATCTTAAGAACGGTTACAAGTATATTACTCAAAAGGTGTAACTGTAGGTTTTTAACAATTAAAATTGTTGTATAAAAATCTAAAAATCATTAAATAGTAGCTTGCTGATCAATTTTCAAAAGATTAACATTATTTTGAAAATAGCTCCAACCATTTTGCTTAAATTGGTATCTGAATAATATTTTACATGTTAAATAGTATTCATTGTTTAATTTTTATTCAAGCCGTAATTTTTTTTAGAGGATTATACAAATTTTGAAATATTTCATAAAGTAGCCCTTAAGATTCGGTTCAAAATGAGTACCTTGAAATTTGTTTTCATGTTAAATAAGAATTTATACATATATATATTGTAATTTAAATATAATTGATTTTTGAAAACTCGAATTTGATTTTTTTTAAACCATTTGGTTTAAAATCATTAGTTGAATAGTTTTTAATTAATAAAATAATAATATGCTTGTTTTTCTAAGAAAAATACTCAAGGTTATTTTACTAACTATAATATATTAAGAATCAAGTAGCCGATGCTATTATTTATTCTTTTAGTGAAAATTATTCCATCTAGTTTTCATATTCTGAAAATTGAAACATGACACCTGGACACAGGAATCAAACCCGGGACCTTTGGCTTTGTACACCAATGCTCTAACCACTTAGATCCCGGGTCCGATTCCCGTGTTCATGTGTCATTTTTCAATTTTCAGAATACATAATCTATTATCTATTATATTTACGCGGGGAAAGAGTGAAGAACCATTTTGTAAAAAACCACCCTTAGTACACCCGACTGGGATCGAACCATGATCTCTCCGTTAACCGCAGTCTAGTCAATTACGAGATTAGGGCCTTAGACCATGCGGCCACTGAAGCGGGTCAAGTGAATTCAATGAGTCTAATGTTTTGGTTTAATATGACATATCAAGCACAGATTTTCAGAGCTATTTCGTGAAATCACTTTCTAGAACACACAAAATCTCTAAATTTATTTATTAAATAGCAATTTGTATCAATGTTTAAATATAAGATGTTTTAAAAGAATCTCCATCCGCTTCATTGGTTAAATGGTCTAACGCATCACTCTCACAATAGACTGGACTGACGATGACGAGGAAATTGGGGTGCAACTCCCGGTCGGGTTTAATGAGGGTGGTTTCCCCTAAATAGTTTTCACTCTTCATTCAAGCAAATGAGTGTTCACCTCCTCTAAATTCAACCTTCCTCGTCCCTAACACATTAGTGTAGCTAGTATATATACGTATAACGAGAACACTGAACAGGAAGTTATAGGCAGTGTTAAAATAGAGAGGATCCCGGCATGCAATAGCAACTTCCTACTGTGGAATAAATATACATATAGTTCAGTTACCAGATCAGGCAAGAGCCAAGGGAACTGAAAGTAGCCGGTAACTCCTCTAATAAAATACTTCAATAAAGCCATAAAAGCTTTTAAGTAGAATTTGTTGTTTCCCACGTTGGCATTTAATGGGCCACAGCACTTGGGAGTATTTTTACAATGGCTCAGGAGAGCAGTTTATTGGTCCATGTATAAAGCGTGTGACCAATAGGAGTGTTTCCTGGGCCATTTTTAAATTGAATATTAATCGGTTGAGGAAGTACTATCCATTCTCTTGTGTCAACTCTCTTGAGTGATGAACTCTCGTTCGGGACTCGGGTGTCGATTGGTCTTGTAGTTTTTTAATCACTTTTTGAAACTTTGCGTTAGTCGTTTGTTTTAGGACCGTGGTTAAAATAAATATAATGGGAAAACTATGTGTAGTATATAATATTAATTAATAAATACGTTTGTTCATAAACTTATCTTATATTACTAAGCAAAGAATTTGCCACCATGAACTACAATAATTGATAGCTTTGTTGACGGCCACTCTCACACTATCTATTACGTGTGCCATTTAATAGTGTAAATAATTAAAGAGTATTGTTCAGTAATATTTGATTGATTTAGCTACGTAAACCCACATAAATCATCCACTATAACAAAGTTATCCAAATTAAAACAATCCTTGGTTCACATTAAAAAAGATTCATACCAAGGGTCTCATCCAGAACTATAAATACATTGCAGATAATAACATAGATAGAGAGTATGATCGTTAAATTTAGCAAACACTTTTAAAATTTCGTAATAAAGAAAAGTCATATTGCTTATCAAAGTTCTTATAAAAATATTAGACAAGATAAAACTGTTTATCCATTTATAATTATTACTTAATTTTAATGTCAACTCTACGATTTTTCGTCTTCAATTACTAAAGTAGTAAGGGTTAACATCGAGCATCGATGTTTTCAAAACATCGATGTTGAAGCTTCAATGTTCGATGTTTTGAGTATCGATGTTTATTGGGCGTTGATTTTCAACCATTTATGTTGATGGTTCGATGTTTGCTGATCGATGACGTGTGTGCCTTGAATGTCGTTAAAGAACATTGATGGTTTAAAATAATCGAATTGATAACATCAATGAGAAAAATCGTTACTTGTAAAACATCGATTTTATCGAACAAATAAAAAACCGTAACTTAATTTTTAAATAACGTGATTTATTTGCTCTATAAAAATCGATGTTTTATATATTTTATCGATGGCGTGAGCATCGAACTTTAATATCGTTTTGAAAACATCGATGCCCGATGTTCATTCCTACCAGTAACTTCTAGTGGGTGAAGTTTGACAAATTTGACAAAGGCGAGAAACTGTTTGGAAAGAAAGGTGGTTTTAAAATGAGTGTTTTAACAAATAGTGGATGACGGAGTTTGTGGCTATTATAATTATTGAACAGACAATATCAAGAACTGGCTATTTTCAAACTGTTTTTTTTTTAACATTTGTTATGAATGTATAATTTTTTGAACATATTGTCTGAATTTGAATTGAAGTTTTTGATTTATTAAATATAGATGTACTTCAGATACAGCTACTTAATTTATTTGAAAAATAAATTAAAAACACCTTTTGTATTGATCTAAGAAAAAATCTTTTTGTTGTTATAAATCATCGATGTTTGAAGACGATGTTTTACGCCCATATCAATGTTAAAGTATCGATGGCAACGTCGATGTGGAACATCGATATTTTCTTTCGATGTTCATCTCTATAAAGTAGCTGTATCATTATCAATTCTTGTAGATGCCAATCGCAATAAATGTGAAAGTGACTTCTCAGTCACTAAGCATCTGTATTTGGATTTTATAAATTTCATCGTTGAAAGAATGCTTTCGCAAAGATATTGTAACGATATTTCTCCAAAAATATTGATACAAATGCCTGGCCGTCTACAGGATGAGTTGGGGGTGGGTTGGAATTTTCTATAACTTACTAGGTGTAGTGAATAGACAAAATTGAAGTCAACGAAACGTCCAGGAGGGAACCTGACGCAATGGGCGCCACTTGATTTAATTTAATTTGGGAATCAAGACCAATTAAACCTAAACTAAAGTTAAATTTAGAGTCGGCTGCCAGTTACGGTGACCGCAAGAGAAATCCAATTTAACTCTTTACAACTCGTCAGTTCCTTGAAAATGTATCCAAAATAAAAAATGAAATGTTAATTTCACTGTGAACTACTTTGAAATTTTAATATAAATATGACATTGGTTAGAAAGTTTCACAGAGTGGTTTGCATAAGGGACAGTTTGTAGGTATATAAGATTGATCGGAAACAAAGGGCGAAAGATTTGTTTGACATAAAAAATAATTATTAAGTGTAAGTTAAGCTAAAGCTGAACAATGGTAAGACCCTCTTAAATCAAATTTCAGGGAATACCCTAAATCAAATTAGGTGCGATTTATAAATCAAAAGGATCAACTAAATTTTCTAAGTCCTGAATAGGCTTAAGCAAAATCAAAATTATCAACTAAACTTTCTAATTCCTGAACAGGCTTAAGCAAAATCTAAAGTATCAACCAAACTTTCTAATTCCTGAATAGGCTTAAGCAAAATAAAAAGTATCAACTAAACTTTCTAATTCCTGAATAGACTTAAGCAAAATAAAAAGTATCAACTAAATGTCTTAGTCCTGAATAGACTTAAGAAAAAAAACCAGAGGAATATTTACTTATATAGACGCATATATATATATAAGCCCTCCAGTAAACTTCTTGAACACAAAAAACCTACATATGGCACAAGCTTAGGCCCGAACCCAGGATTCAGACCGCACTACTCGCTGAGGTGGTCAAGCAGTCAATTATTAAATTACATAGGTTGAGTATCCAAGCCAGTCATTAGTTAAGCCAGTTATGGCCTAACATGAATCTTAAGATTCCAAAATAGGGTGAAATGTATCCTTGTGGATTTATTCCCATAAAGGACAGGTCTATATTGAAACTTCCAGTGCAACTTGCTTGGCTTGACCCAGTTTGGCTGCTCGTGGGACTGTGTGAGGGTCCGGAATCTCCTCCCACAGGATCATTGTAGCCACCAAACTCCTACATTTCCTTCTGGACAAAATGTTTGGTAACCGGATAACAGAATCTCATCCGCGTAGCCCGGGTGGGAAGACCATAAGTAACATCACATGTGTTAAAACAGTAATAGTACTCAGTTTCCTTAAATGTACATTAATGATACAAGAATAAAAGTCACAAGGAATAAAAACTAAACAATAATTTTATCAATTATGAAAAGAGGTGTACTCTCTTTAAACTCACATATCGTGAAAATTTAACTATGTTTGTGCTGTTTGCCTAAGTATGGGGGTCCAATCACAAGAACCAAAGCCACCTGTGGGGATTTTAAAATTCAATAATAGGACCGGTTTCTACATTAAGGCACAAAATATGAATCAGTTTTAAAGTTATATAAATATAATTAGTAAACTGGCTAAGAATTAAGCACTAACGTCAGTGTTCCTGCTCAACGTGAACGTGCACCCATTACTACAAAAACATATTTTTGACCCACATGGCTGATAAGTTCAGTAATAAGGAAAAGCTTTTATTAATAAGATGCACGAGTAGGAAAAAAAAATAGATAAATTTTCCCGTGAAAGGGGTTTCTTCGAGACTCGATAACTCACAAATATAAAATATGAAAATTAATAACACAAGAAAATAAATCCCAAACTACAAAACTGAACTTGGAAAATAGCTTTAACACGTCGGAATCACATCTTGATGGCAGTCTCAACGCTCCTTCGCACATTCACGGCGAACACAAAGTCAAAACGAACAAAAAGGATGCTTGTAGGAAGAATTTTATTTTTACGTATTCTCAACACATACTCCTCTGATTTTAGATCACACAGTTTCAGTTGAAGGTAGGTCTTACGTTTTCAATGGTGAGCATGCGCATTGAAACGACTCATCTAGAGTCGACGTGATGAAATGTCATTAAAGTCGTGGCTGGGAAGTTAGGTTTGCGCTCGAGTTTTGCAACTACAGTTTTATTTTTTCGTGAGTGAAAATCAAAAGCCGCAACTCACAGGAGGATCGCATGAAATCGTTTCGCAGGCTGCATCTTGGACAGCCCTTAGCTATACGATCTACAGCTTATAACTATAATTTTAAAACACAATATTATCCCTGTACTCACCTAATTTATTCTGTTGCGCCCTTACGGTCGCATACAGTCTGGTCATGAAAGTGATTGTGAGCGTTCTGTGCATAGCAACCACATATTGGTCCAATTTACTAACCACATCCCATCAAAATTTCAAAGAAATCAATATGTATTTCTGTTAAATAACTAACAAATTTAAGACATATGAAAGCAAACCCAGATATTTCGAAAGAAAGAAATCAACAATATCATAAAAATGGTAAAACTTATCACTCAGTCTCTTTTGCCCAAAACGAGTAAAGTCATTGCTTTGATATTTAATCCATCATATGTAGACTCGTACAGTTACAATTGTACAATTGGCAGAAAAAAGCCAAATATCGAGTCGATGGTGGCTGCGTTATCCGATAGCTCGTGATTCTTAATTAAGCACACATTTGTAACAGAAGATTCCCACACCTCCATCACAGACTCTGCCTTAAAATATGAGTGAAGAATGGCCCTGGGAGTGTTACGGATCCTGGATAACTCAGTGGTAGAACATTGGCGTGCTAAGCCAAAGGCCCGGGGTCTGATCATGGTGGCCAGGTGTCAATTTTCAACTTGAAGAACGTTATACCTATATGCGGATATAACCATAATTAACAGATTTGATAAATTTACTATCCATTATAGCTAGATAGTAGCTAACTAAATAATAAATAAATTTTTATTAACCAGCTGAACTATTTTTTGAGGTCAGAATGAATGTGCGATCGGGACTGAATCCTGGGATCCTAGTCAAGAGAAGCACTCTATCAAACTTCCTGAGAGTAAAGTTGATTTGTAACAATAATTCATTATGTTAATTAGTAGTTTATATTAGTATTTTTACATCATAATAGAACTGACACGAGAAAAGGTGGTTACTACTCTTTTACCTCTAGCTCCTTACAACAATCATAATTTATATCGGTTCCTGGAATTTCCACAAACACGGAAAAAAATACTTCATAATTTAACCAGTAAGAATATCTACAATTCTGAGAATGTTTTAGTATCGATTGTTTCCAATTACATAAATCGTTCACAAGTATTGAAACTTTGATTAGTAGCACCCACATAAGACAGCCCCTGTAATTCACACATATAGAGCAAAACTCTTAAATTCAAATAACTAAGGAAACCACTTTAATTTACACACCTACACCAATCCCCTTAATTCTCACATCTAGATCCACTTTCCTAATTACCTTCTTAGGGGGCCGCATGGTCTCTCGCAATAAACTAGACTTGATGGCAGCGAGATAGGTGTTTGAATCCCAGTTGGGTGTACAGAAGTTTTTTTATAAATTGTCTTCCACGCTCTCTTTCTATGCAAATGCTAGTACACTTTCTCTAAATTTAACCTTCCTCATCCCTATATCATTAGCGTAATTAATACATATGCTTATAGCCTGAATAGTAGTGTTAAAAAAAGCTTGATTAATAGCACTAGGACAATCCCTTAACGAGCAAATCAAGGCATCCCCATAGTTGATATGATTTAAGAAATCAAACACTTAGCACAACACTATCTATATGTTAAAATTTGAGGATATTCCTGCATCCGACCTTACATACACCTGCCGATACATCCAACCAGTCATAAAATAAAGCACATATCTTAAGCTACATCTCATGAAAACTTTATTTTGTGGTATTTTTATTTGTATACGACCAAATTCTGAGTATTGAATATTAAGAAATATTCCACTCAGTATTTTGAGTGGTCACGTGTTCCATAGCAAACCATCGGTCATACTTAAGTTTTATAGTAGTTATACAATATTGCAAATAATAATCACCTTTGAAGTGTGATATTATCTTATTTGTGAATACGTAAATGAAACCATAATTCCAGACATCATTTACTTCGCTGAGCAATGCAAGTACCTGGATGTCGGTCTGTAGTTTCAATAGAACAACAAGATGTGTTTATTGTCAATAAGTAAAATAAAATTTGGGTCATGGACAAACAATATATCTTTTTTTTTTCTTTGTAGTTAAACCGTCAAGCTCGTCTAGTTTGGTTCACCAACAACGAGGAGGTTGAGGCTCATACCCTAGAACCTATCCCTGATGCATCCAGCCAAGAAATGAACCCCGGTATTCCGGGTCACAGTCTACTCGCGCATACCCGGTAGGAACATAGGCCTTTCGGATTTTCATTTCTACAGAAATCAGTGAGTATTTATGGACGGATTGAGTGTGTTTGTAATCACAAATACCTTCAGTGCTTCTCCATTTCATCCTCCAAAACTGTGGACCAGAATATATTCCCTCTTCTAATCCTGTTCATGCATCTTATTCTTGGTGGTATTTGTGTATCTCATAATAATATTGTTACTCCTGCTACCCCCCCCCCCCTCCTCGTGAAGCGAAGTTACAGCCCCGTGTAGTAAGACAAAAAGACTTGACTCGTCTGATACCAAAATACTTCCAGGAACCCAACGGATATATATATATATCCTTTTCTGTTCCTGTGAATGCCATTTTGAAAGATATTTTAGATTTAAATATTTAAAACTAGACTGCTTGCACGCTATCCGAATGCCCTTAAAAAATTGAAGCAATGTTTTAGAAGATGATATCGCGTGTTAAAGTGGGATCAAAGGCATACCGATTTCATAATGGGTCAAGGACGCATACATTTCCTTCTTTATTTTATTGGTACGAAGAACCGTGATTACACATTCAGAATTCCGTTTAAGAAATACACAAACAATCCTGATAAACTGGATTAATATATTTAAAAAAATCCCAGCGCAACGTTACTGCAACTGGATTTTCTATTTTCAGCTTAAATATGTTCCGAAAATATAAAAAGAAAGACAATATCTTTGCTGGTATCATTTCTCTGATTTGATAGAAAGGGAGAATTTACGCAAAGGGAAGAAATTCAAACACTAAGGTCCATTTACCTTCTGCTAGGATAAAGTGTGTATACCATGCCCCTGGTTGGTCCATTTGATCACATGACCCGTGTTTCAAGGTCTCTATGATGAGCCATGGGGAAACTAGAAGTTCAATTTGGAGAAGGTATTATTAAGAGGACACCATGAGCTAGCTGTCCGTAAAGCGTAAGCCTTCCTATAGGATACAAATATGTACAAGAAGGTTAGAAAAAGATTCAGTGTGTGGGTAAAAGTGGCCAAAAGCTAGGACCATTATTTACGCCCTCCATCTATCTAACCTTTATGGTCCTGAGCTTGGCCTAAATAGGGCTCAGCACCAGCCCCAGATGGGTCCTAACGCCACGATAATACAACTAAGGCTACAAAAATTTTATTATTGTGAATATAATATTTTGATATGTAGCTTCTATCACGCTTCTATCACGGCTTTATCACACTCTATTATTAATTCTGAAAACAATGTTTAAGAAAACCTGTGAAATGACAAGTAATTTTTGATAATTGAGGTTTTTTTTATTCGACGTTTAGAGATTAGAAAAATTAAAAAAAGGATCAAGCTACAAAGAGAGACGCACTTTGACCTGTAAGGCAGTTTTTATGGGAGAGCAAATTCAAATTAATCTCGATTGACAGTGCTCATTATAGTTTTACTTCAAATGTTTCATTTATTTAAATAATTGACTATCTTTGTTTGCGGGGGGACGGGGGGGGGAGAAATAAATAGCACTATTTCTCTCTCTTGGGTTCACCACAAGAAATTGGGATGAAATACAAAAAGAAACTTTCTCATATTTCGTCATAGCTAAGATAAGTGATGTAATTAAAAGTGATGTAAACTCAAAGATAAGTGGGCTTAATTTGACAGGTGCCATCTGTATTAGAGTCCCTTTCAAGAATACTTATACCAATTCTTGTATATTTATACGATCCTGACATCTAATCCATGTGCCTTCATGTACGGGTTGGGTTGGTTCTTATTGAACAGAATATACACACACACACGCACTCTAATCCCTTTCACGCACCAACCATCAGTTTCACGGCAGTTATCTTAACAAGGGTGGAGGTTTTTCATCCCCCCCCCCACCTCCTTTAATCCCACTCTATCAGTTCTTTGAAGGAAAGAGTGAACCCTACCACGCTTTCAAAGGGTGTGCTTCAGTTTCCGCTTTGACCAACAACGCAGTCGGACAACCTCTTTTCACTTCTGTTCCCCGATTACATAGCAACTACTTGTGATACTGGTCATCAGAGAACGTTGGCTGCACTGTTGCTTGCTGCTCCTTTTCTGAAGACTCGGATAGAAAATATATAAGGAATGGGAGACCTAGAATCCTAAAGTAAACAATAATTTGAGATTCGATAAAATAAACTTCAAATGTGGAGCTACAATTTGTTTGTTAGGGGTTCAGTTCCAAAATAATTTAATCTTAAACAACCTGACTCCAAAATAATTTGACAATTAAATTAATTTACGAGTGTTAGCTTATAGTTACTACTTTAATTTTATGTTATCCTATACAATTTTTATCTCCTATGTTCATATTTTTTTCCAGGCATCAGGCTTCAGGTAAAAGAAAATTTTAAATCGTAAAATAGTGAATTCTACCCAACTCCAATATGTAGAGTGGTAGGATAATGCTAAGTATAAATTCTTAATAATTTTTTTTTTCTGTTTACATCAATAATATTTTACTTGATTATTAGTATTATTTAATAGGTATTGATACCGGCCCGGTGATATAGTGATCAGTGCACCTTGCTTCGAAATTAGGGGTCCTGGTATCGATTCCCGGCTGGTAACATGGATAATTTTCCCGAAAGGGGAACTATCCAAAGGTCTCCAAGGTTTGGCTAGCTACCATGTACATATATAATGTATACATTTTTCTATATTATATATGTACTATATATATGTGTGTGTGTGTGTCTACTGTATATGTATCATCATCTGCACAGTTAGTGGGATTTTTAAGCCTAAATTGTTTTACACAGTTTGTTAAATCTTGGCTCTGGTGGAAAAATAGCCAATCTGAGATCCAGCAATACGTTAAGCCGATTTCTATGTTTAGTTTGAATGGCAGCAAAAACATAAAATCTGGTTTCACAGAGAGAGAACGTGGAAAACGGTAAGAAAACGGCTACAACGTTTGCCCCCATTGTTGGGTACTCTCTTTCAGCCTGAAGCCAAACCTGCGCGAGCTCAGTCACATGTCTTAAAATTGTGTTCCATTGTACGATCTGAGGACTGGTGTATCAGTTTCTCTTGTTCACTTAATGTATTGGCAGCGTCTTTCTTGCGTCCACAGAAAAATGATTTCGTACCCACTCATTTTGACTAATATTATCAACGAATTTCTTAAAATATTTTTAAAATCGTAATTTCAGAAATTTGACGTGGTACGTTAAAATCATTCCGCATGTTGTCATGTTTTTCAAGAGTTTCGTAAAGTCGTGGAGATGTGTCAAGAAAACCTTCATTTTTGATCAGCCATAGATTTAGTTGTTTTTTTATGTTGTTGTAAATCAAGTTTTGACAGTTTCAAAGATTCAATTAACTGTTCTTGTATGTCTTGCACCATGTCAAATAGCAACCTTCCCACTATGTTACCTGGCAGAGGGATCTTTCGGACTAGATCTGCAGGCGCTTGGCCAAACATTATTTCAGTGAGTTAAATGACAGTAGCAGAAAAAAACAAGTGTCTCTAAAACAGAATGAGGCTTTTTATATTGTGCGAGCATATACGAAACTTTGTATGATGCCGGAAGTCCTGTGTTAGGAATACTTGTAATTTTTATCATTGAGTTGGTCTGTTCAGATTTATTAAAAGTATCGCACAGTACTCCTGCGTGCTGGCTGTGTTTTGGTTCCAGGTTTTGCTTCAGCTTGTTTGGTTTCATACTCTCTGAAGATAAAACGGACAATAACAGCAAGCACAATGGTCTCTTCTCACCATTTTTTTTTAACACTAGTGAGCTTGAACGACAAACAATCCTAAATATAGTTTCTTACTTTTATTTTCTTACCAGGTTCTCCCCTGCTGCAACTATCAGATAATCTTTTTAGGAACCTATCCATGTCAGTATTAATCATGCTATAATTCACATGCACTGTATTTTTAACTAAAGAGGAAAACTTATGTAAGCACACACATACGAAAACTGCAATTGTGACTATGTTACAAGCTTGCCATATAAACACACACTTTGCACGATTGTTTGTCGACAGCTCACCCAAGGAGGCTGACTCAGTTTAGGTAACAATCGGCTTCTATACGAAAGTGAACGAGAGCTCTCAGAAGAAAAGTTGACGAGCTTGGTAGGTATTCTGCATGTGAACAAAGCGAGAGCTTGCATGGCTTTTCCCCAAAATAAAAGGATGCTGCAGTTAACCGTGTCAGTATTCATGGAGTTGGAGTAAGTTAACCAAAATTTATTCGAACCGTCTTAACCCATTCTGTTTATATTTGAATTTTGAACTGTATTGTAACTACAAAAATCACGTAAAATAATTAATACAGTAAAAAGTTATAGTTTTCACAAACCTTGTGTGACTGCTTCGGATTAACGCCGCGACCCAAAATAGAATCGTGACCTACAGGTTGTAAATCACTGCTCTAATCAATCTGAATCGGTAGACACGTAGAAAAAAGCATCAGTCTCGTCTAGTCTGATTTGCCGGTGATGGGTTTGATCAATATTTGAATTCTGACCCGGTATATTTATATGTTTTATTTATAAACTATTTAGTATCTCCCTCCAAGCAAATGTGCTGCGTATTTCCTCTAAGTGCTACCTTTCTCGTCCCTGTTCCGTCAGTGTAAATTTTCGTACAGCTTGGAAGGGTAGTAAAACGTGGATGGAAAAATATTACTGAGACCAAAGTCACTCTAGCTTATTTGACCTCCTTAACCACTCAGCCCCAGGCTATAAAGACAACGACCAAATGTATCTTTACTAAACTGGATTAATACTCTTGGAATATTAAAGATAGGATGGGATTTCCATTTCCTTCCTTGCCATGAATTGTTACAAATCTCATCATATTTATAAGAGTGCGAAGTTTATTTTCTATCGTTCTGAAAATTGAATTTCGTTCTATTCTCCCTCCCATCTCCACTTTTCTCTTCTCCCTGAGAATAACTGGACCCGGTGAAGAGGTTCACTTCTGTCTGTAACGCTGACACTCAAGAACCATGTTTCAGCCATCGGGATGCCATTAAGATCGTCCGGCGGTCCTTTATTTCTCTTTATCTCCCGTTGGCGTCTGGCCAATCCGACGCTTGTCCTCTAGACGCAGCGCTGGAGTGATTATCTTAGGCGTAGGGGCTAGTCATGCGGGTTGACAATCGCTGCCAACTTGAAGAAGAAATAGATTTGACCTATCGGTTATTTTTTTACGTTGGGAGTAAATATTTGTAACGTTTATGATCGTTTGACTAGCATTGGTGGTCGTTCGGAATAAACGTTAAGCTCATGTAAACTGGTTTTATGGTGATTGGTTGGTTGTGGTTTGAATCCTAGCTGGATGTACATATAGTGTGTTTTTTAATTCCTAAATTATATCTAACTGCCCCTGCTCCACACAATGGTGACTAAGTTTACTCTAAACTATACCTTCTCAATCCCTACTCAATTAATGTAACTAAACGCGTAATATATGTCTATAGCTCAGACGTATGGTAAGATGCAAATCAAATAGATCGTGAGCTAATAAGCAAATGTATGAACAAGTATTTTAAAAGTTTATTTTCCTTTTCGAATTCATTTTCAAACCTCAATTATTTTTTTGAATGGCTATTACAAACACAACCCAAGCTCCGAGAGCAGGAATGGCAAACATTTTACAAGCAATATGATACCTAAGGACTATATTGTCTAGTGTGCCACCTCTTATTTTAGTTTTATTTAATGAGTATTAGTAAAAACTTGCTGAATATTATGAAATGTAACGAGTATCTTAAATCAAATTGTAAATATTCTAAGAGTCCATAAAATTTAAAGACGGGCAATTTATTAAATGGTCAAAGTGATTGTCTTAAACAATATTAATTTCAATAACTTAAAGTAAAAACATTGAAAGCAACACCTTCATTGAAAAAAAACCCACAATAAATTAACGTAAATGTTAAATCAGAAACCTACATGGTGACCTGGCGGTCTAGGGGAAGGTGTCAGACTTCTATGCTGGCGGCCGGGGTTCCATCCTCGGTCCCGGCAAAGATTTATCTGATTTCCAAACCCTTCCTTCACCTCTGACAAGACATCTTGTGAATGTGGGGAATGCCAGGCCTCCACCATGGTTCGGATTCCANGTGAATGTGGGGAATGCCAGGCCTCCACCATGGTTCGGATTCCACGTTAAACTGTAGGTCCTTCATTTCATATCACAATCACCCTAACATTACACATTAGCGTAAGTGCGTATAGCCCGAACGGGTAGTAAGACGTGGTGCTAATAATGATGATGATGAGAAACTTACATAATCTTGTATATATTAGTTTGAAGCAAGCTGTACTTTTCTAACCAATATATTTATGTTTGGTTTATATCTGGTTTTCTTCAACAACGTACAAGATGCACTCAAGTCCGAGCCAAGACGATTTCGACATCGTTTCCGAAAAATTATTGAATTAATAAATTACACCACGTAGGATTTTTTAAAATTTAATGTTTGTTTTTTACATGTTGACGTGTCACCAAAATTGTGTTAGCGTGCCATATATTTGCCATTTTTGTCCTAAATCTTTAATATAATTGGTTACTATGAGTATGCAGTATATTAAAAATCTTCGTCAAAACCACCCGGAATCTAACCAGCTTCCCCAAGATTCATATAAAAAACACAGCCACGCGTACGGATTACTGAGGCAGGGTTTGGTAAATCAATCTAGAGTGGAAATGTAACAGAGTTTGTCGAGAGCTGGGATTGAAAACCACCCCTGAATAAAACTCAGGGCATTCTAGCATAATATAACCTTGAAACCCGCACAAGTGTACACGTGGACTGAATTCCTAGTTAATCTAGTCTGGTTTGCCGTTGATATGTAAGTCGAGGCGAGAAACCTGGCCAAGTGAATTTAGGGTGATTTTTTCCTAAATTGTGTCACACTAACCCTATATTAAAATAAGGGTACGTTTACCCTAATTTTGTATTTGCTTAATCCTGCTAAATAGACGAAATTAGAAGCTTAATGCCAGGACGAGTATTAAAACGTGAAACAAAAAAAAACCTAGAAGGTGAAACCTCTATTTCAATCCTCCCGTGGATGTGTCGAATGTTTTTTTTAATAAAAGAAGAAACATGTGAGTGAGGAATTTAAGCTCAAAATAAAACTGAAACCCGTAATGTTGTTTTATTGAATGACCCACGTATCCCTGAATTGGGTCAGTGATGCGGTTTACGTTTTGACCCTATGTCGGCTTGCACCCTCGTGTCTCCTATCTAGCTGCGCGTAATATCTGCGCGTAATATATGCGCGTGGCGTGTTTACAAAATCCCCCTCAGTGGGCAGATTAAAAATACGTTCCTCATGTTCTGTCTTGGCTGGACTGATTCTCATCTCGTCTACTGGCATGTGGAGGGTAGTAGCACAACTTGCATGGCGTGGCACTGATAGCAAAGTGGACTAATGAGAACTTTGAGGGCTTAGGTTCAAGTAATAATCTGATTTAATACAAATTTCATTTATTTATTTTAGGTATTTAATGCACGCTTTCTGAACAGATTGTGATTATATCAGCACACGACTTAATAAACTAACTTAAATCTAGATCAGACACAATACCCAGCCCCTGGCCGTTAATGTATCACTATGAAAGGAGGAAACCCACATTTCACCAATGCTATATATTTTGGCAATGCTGGGAATTGAACCTGGGACCCTTGCCTTAGTAGACAGACACAGTACTGACTGAGATAAGGTGTCGGACTATTTATTTAACCTAAAGGCGAATTTACATTGGTCATCCAGGATGATCATAGTTGATGAATCATCGATAGTGAATTCACTAGATGGACCGTATTTAGTTTACACTGGTCATCAAGGTGATTTAAGCAGTTCCCTTCATAATGGAGGGAAGGAAGCAGCGCACGATGGTGGGTAAAGCCCTTGATTATGTGACGTAATAATTAGGCTGCACAAGCACTTTACTAGTAGAATGGACTAATGAAGACGAAGTAATGCTGAAAAACCACATTCGAATGTCCAAAACAAAAGTGTAATAGTTGTTGGCAAAAGTAGAACCATATATATACTCAAACAAGCAGGGGCGCACACTCACATGAAGGGGGCTTTGGGGGTTGAAACCCTTCCTCCCCCAGAAAATTAAGAATATTACAAAAATATGATTAGCATTATGTTCTGTTAATTAATCAATTATATTTTGTTTAACTATATTTCGTATATGACAAATAATTTGGCGCAAAAATTAGGACTTTTCAAAGGAATACTTTTTTCTGTTGATTTTTAATTTTACATTAAATTTTCACTTAAATGAAAACTGAACCTGTGACATCATAATATTTTTTAGGAATGGTTAAATTCAGTGTGGTTTCTTTCTGGTCTGCTCCAGTGAAGTTAAGTTAGGGCTTTATCCAAAATATCTTGTTTGGTCTCAGATGATAATACTGAAATAAAGAGAAGCTACTTAGATATAAAAAACTTAATAGATTATTACTTAAATACGCGTGAAACAAATCGAAAACCAACTTTCAACACTTCTTTAGTTATTTTCAACAATCCACCACTGCGTCTGTTCAACACAGAGCCCAAGATGCGTTAGGCGCGTGCACAACGTAAGATAGCTCAATATGGGAGGTAGAAAAATTGTCCGGCCGGCAATCGGAAAAAACATAGCGTGGCGTAGCAATGCTTAGCTTAGCTTAGTTTTTTTCCCCCGTGTGACACAACACATTTTAATATATGGTCCGCTATTGTTACAAACAGTTAGCAAAGCAACTCTTAAATTAGCTTTGCTCAGCTTTCAGTGTGAGTCGGCCTTTAGGATAGTTATATATGCATTTTATTTTTGTTTCTTTCCGTTGAATAGAAGTTCATGGTTCTAATCTCTGAAAGCTGCATTTAGAGTGGTTTTCTACATGATAGTCAGGCTCAAGTTTTAAAAATGGGATTTTTGCGGATTTCTCATTCTCTCTCCATGCTTATGAATTTAAATTTCCTTTAAAACACCCCGCTTCAACTCTGTTATTTATCTTAAGTCGTTGGTAACCCTGAAGCTGAATGTACCAATTTAAAACCGACAAAACGTATTATCTGAACAAATAATTTTTAATAACAATTAATAACTATATTACCTGCATCAGTGGACAGGTAGATTTTTCCCTCCCATCACGCAAATGTTGGTACATTTCTTATAAGTTACACTTTTATAGTCCTTATCATATAAGAGTAATTAAATGCGCTAAGCCTTAGACGGGTAGTAAGACACATATTAAATAAAAGAAAAATATTAATCATCAATAAATTGTGTCAGAAACATTTTCTTGAGTTCTTTTTTTAATGTGTGTACTTATAGATACTTCCACGTGGTCCTTGTTAGAAATACTAACTTAACGTAAGATTGATGTTTTAGTTTCCGAGAAGGGTCATTTATTTAATGGCCCAATTTCCTCTTTTCTTTCTCCGTGAAGGAGCCTAGCGGTCCACCAGCGAGAACTTAAGTTCGG
>CABEEJ010008860.1:0-21603 GCA_901482245.1 Timema douglasi
CGAGATTCGAAACTCGATCTCCCCGTCCTCAGCAGTCGAGCTCAACACGACTAGCGCGTTAGCCAACTACGCCACCGAGGCGGGTAGTAAATGTAATATTATACGTTTACTTATAAACTCCAATCAGAATAACTCTGTTTATCTCAACTTTCTTGGCCCATTTTTTTTAGTACCCTCAGGGTTATGACAGAAATAAGTATTTTTAATAATAATTGTGTGATAAGGGGAAGTTTATAAAATGTGGTTGAAAATGAATCGAATAAGATCCACAAACACATACTTACTGGAGAGGAGATTGTTTGATTCTGTTTCTAAGGGCCGCAGATATGATTAATAACACTACTCAATATCCAGAACTTACCTTCCTTTCCTCACTTGATAGGACTGTGACGTAATTTACACAGCCTGGACAAAGGGAACCATAAAACCGTCATAAAACTTTGATAAATGTCAAAATATTGAGTGCAATTTTCTCTAGGCGGTTTCAGTAATTCCTGCATCCGAGGGAGCGCTAGAAAATAAAAATATCAAATTAATTGTTTTTAAAATCGTCCCTGTCCCCCTCAAACCCATTCTCCTGCCCACGAAAAAAAAAACACTTTTATTTGTAACTATGTTTATATTTTTGTTATCAGAGTAGACTTATCTTCAACCATTGACGTGGGCTCTAGGCCTAGTCCCTGTAACAGCGCCGCGTCTTAACTTATTACCTGTTCGGATTATAACTTACACTTATTTATTAACTACGCTGATGGTTTTAGGGATCAGGAAGGTTATAGTAAAGGAAGTGTATCCACATTTGCGTGGAGAGTGGGTGGAAAACAATTTTGTAAAAACCACTCTCAAAACACCAGACCAAGATTCGAACCTAGGTGTCCCCATAATTGGCAGTCTAGTCCACTGCAAGAGTAGCGCGTTAGAGCAGCTTTAGAATATCTTTTAATGTATTAGTGGTAGTAACTAATAGTTTTAGTAATTAATTAATAGTGTAGTCTAAAGCACTGTAGTGAATATAATTAGATTGTGTATAATAATTAAGACATCCTCTTAAGATACAATTACATAGAAGTCTTGACAACAGATTAGCCACAAAGTTGTGCAAGTTTTGGACAAGTTCTCGTTTGAGGATACTAACCTAGTAGCTGACAAACTTTGAAAGACAAAGTTGAACAAAGAATGAATTTTTTACTTAACGAAGTTCTGTTCTTTCCACCCCCACAGCCCATATATCGCCTGGCAGTTTACCCTCTCGGGTGTCTCGGGAATCGGACCCCCCATAACCCCCTCCACCCCCTTTAACGAGGGCTAATTGAGCACCACGTAATGACGTAATTATATCATGAAACGTGAACAAGCCACTCTTTGATGTTGGCGTCGTGTGAAGGAACAGGAGGAGTGACTCACTCCTGGAACGAAACACCGTCATCAGAACTAGATACCCTGGCTGGTAGTTGGACCTGGACCGGGTCAACTGGGTTAGAAACTGTCTGGTAGTTAGACGTGGACCGGGTCAACTAGGTTAGAAACTGGTAGTTAGACCATGGACCGGGTCAACTGGGTTAGAAACTGTCTGGTAGTTAGACGTGGACCGGGTCAACTGGGTTAGAAACTGGTAGTTAGACCTGGACCGCGCCAACTAGGTTAGAAACTGGTTGGTAGTTAGACCTGGACCGCTCCAACTAGGTTAGAAACTGGCTGGTTGGGCACAAACACTACTATAGTAATATATCAGGAGACCCGCCTGCCCAGCACCTAAACAAGGTCCAAGCCTTTTCTAGTTTAAAATAACAATATTTTTTTCCCCTCTTCTTATTTAAAATAGGCTCTCTCAGCAGTCTTGGGTCAAGATTGATACTAAATATTAAATACCTATAACCATTATTTTATGGTATGAAAAATATTAAAATGGCGTTAGATTAAGAAGTATATTTACACATATATACGAAGATTTTAGTTTTATATAATGTGATTTTTATATATATTGTGTTCTGTCTTTCGGCAGGTCCGTTGTCTGGTCCATATTGAGTCCTCCATCATGTCATACCAGAAACTTGACTAGAAAACTGTGCCTGGAGATGAAGAATAAACTGGTGAAGGGCTTCATATGGACCATCGTCCTGTATGGAGCTCAAACATGGACCCTGAGAGGAGAGGAGAAGAACTATGAGATGTGGTATTGAGGGAGAGTAGAGGATAAAGTGGACAGGTTGGGCGACAAACGAGGAAGTTATAAGAAGAGTCAATTAAAAGAGAACCTCTCTGCAGGTGATTATACGAGAGACAAGGCCAACTTGTCTTAACTTCACCGAATATAAAAAAATAAGGACAATAAATAAGCTAAATTAATATTTGTTCCAGTAATGTTATAATGACTTTATCAATTAATGCTGTAAACAATATCTATCAATACATGATGATGTAGGCATAAACCTGTAGACCTATACAGTTTGGTCCTAGACAGGTTTAGACATTCAATGATTGGATGTGACTGAACTATCAATTAATACTTTTTTATTTATTTTTTCTAAACCCCCCAAAAAAACGTATAGTAACAAATGTATAAATGAGCATCTAGAGCTATATTACAGTTTACAGATGAGCATTCCCTACTTTCAACTAGGCTGAGTTTGTTTGCAACAACACAGTGTGACGTCACTGATTGCTAAACTGTTACGGCCTGCGTCTTGTTTGCGGTGTATTTTGTAACTGATAGAGGAGTATTATGTTTCTCGTGATAATATTAACAATCTCATCTTGTTGACGTGTTGTTGTGTAAGAGTTCGTCTACCACCATCCGCTTGCCGTACATGCAGAATGTCAGAAGGAATGAAGGAAATTACATTCTCTTCCAAATGAATGTCGGGGGCAGATAAATGCCCACTATCTCACGACCAGCGGATACACTTGATAATAGACGAACCCTTTTAATATGGGTATGTAATGCTGCCTATAAAGGAGAACATCCCCATACTGATATTGTTATTAATACTCGTATAATGGCCCCTCTTAAGTGCCAAAAACACTAAAATAATCCTCATTTATCTGGAAAGTGATTATTATTATTATTAGCACCGCGTCTTACTACCCGTTCGGGTTATACGCACTTATGCTAATGTGTAATGGTAGGGTGATTGTGAGATGAAATGGAGGACCTACAGTTTAACGTGGAATCCGAACCACGGCGGAGGCCTGGCATTCCCCACATTCACAAGATGTCTTGTCAGAGGTGAAGGAAGGGTTTGGTCGTCAGATAAATCTGTGCCGGGACCGGGTCTTGAACCCCGGCCGCCAGCACAGAAGTCTGACACCTTACCCCTAGATCACCAGGTCACCTACCATATAGGCCTAGCTTCATGTATCAAACAGTGCAATTCATGTGATGCAGAACATATAGGTCTTAACTACAGCTTGTCAGACCGTGAATAACGATCATCATTTTGACACAAACCACAAAGACCCGGACAAGCCTGTACCCATCCATGCCGGTACCCACAACCAGGACTTTCAAAACTGCTACACCACCAAAATATTAAGAGCATTTCCCAAACAGTGCAACAGTGGAAATGGCCCACCAATGGATTACCAAATAAACCAGGCCTCAATAGCAGTTAGTTTCTTTCTTTCTTAAAGATTGTGTAACTTTTTCTCCTTTTTTAATGCGATATATATATATACTATTTATTTTTATTACCATTATTTTTCTAATAAAGTATTAATATTTACATTTAATTTAGTTAATTTATATTGGACAACCATGGCTTAAGATTTTAGACACTTTTTTTTATGTCTACAACAGTTGACACAGTGTTTTTCTAACAGTTTATTTTTATTCAAAATGGAGTAATTCAGTGTTTGTGTAAATTATATTCCCTCTTCTCTTTTTGTTTGATAAGGCAACAATGCCTAAATATTACTTTATAGTGTTTAAACGTGTTTGTGACTATTTCTACTATGGCAGAAAGGAAGAAGATATCACATTATTTTGTGCATTGGATTCTTCCCACATTTTCCATCTTTCTTTCTTTTTCATTAAATTTACACTTATTAGTTTATTTTTGCTTTTTCTTTAATTCTATCAAAGCATTTTAAAAGAAATATACCATTTCTTAAAGTATACAACGTCCATGTGCTCTGGCTCATACAATATTCAACCTGTGGGCTAAAAATTTACTGAATATTAATGTAGGGCAATAGTTATATATATATATCAGAAAGAAACTGTATTTGTATTGAAAAAAGAAACCTAACAAATTAAGCCTAAACACCTACTTAATATTAGCTGACCAGCCACAGTAGGCCAAACTAAGCCAAGCGAGGCCGACAAAGCAACTCTGGCTCTTCAGAAACAACGCGCGGTCCATGCACTGCTGCTACGACCTGTCGACCCCTGTCAATAACAGGGTGAGGGCAGAGCGATCACTAGCTAGTTCTTAAACCCTCCACCAGGATCGATGGCAAACAGTCAGACACTCTGAACGAATGTTAGAACAGTCGGGACCACACAATTTGGGATCGGATCCTTTTCGCGTTCTATTCCTTTTAGCAGCGCGTCTTACTACCCATTCGGGTTCGCTTATGTACTAATTACGCTAATGGCTTGGATATGAGGAGGGTTAAATTTAGAGACAGAGTACACTCATTTGCGTGGAGTTAGAGCGAGAAATCATTTAAGAAAAAACGTCCTAGGTACACTCGACCAGGATTTGAACCCCGTCACCCGTCTACTCGTCGCTGGTAGTTTAGTTTACTGTGAGAGTAGCGTGTTAGACAAAGCGGCTACTGAAGTGGTTCTTCTGCATTCATCAATTTTAAATTTAATGGCCAATTTATTGGCTTATCTGTTTATATACATGGGCAAATACTTTCTCATACAATTGTTTATAGACTACAGGCCTATAAGTTAAGTTGAAACTGTAGGCCTACTTTGAGTATAAATAAACATTGTAGAATACTGTACATACAATACACCTAGCGGTATTATTATCGTTGCACCACATTCTTACACCAGTGGATTGGCTACTCTAAAGACACGATTCGTGTGGAAGGAATATATACATTTATATACTACACGTGTCTGGGGATATACAAACTGTCAGTATGGTCTGGCCTGGGCCTAACTACCAGGCCCCACGATACTGACAGTTTGTATATCCCCAGACGCGTGTAGTAGTTTCATTGTTAAATAAACGGAAATTAATAAATCACAACCCACTCTCCCGTCACGAAAATGCGGGTACATTTCCTCTAATAAATCTCTATAATTCCAAAGACCATAAGAGCAATTAGTACATAGGCGTATAACCTGAATGGGTAGTAAGACGTGGGGTTAATAAAAACTGTAGACTCGATAGATTCCCATCTAGGATAGAGGACTGCACCTAACGTGGTGTACCATGATCCCTATAGAAACAATCCAAGAGGAGTCTTTGTAGAAGGAGAGAGGGCTTATGAACAGACCCTACAAGTAGTAGGAGTTTGTTGAGGGAGGAGGTTGGTATCACTTCTCAGGAGGACCGATAGTATCCACCGGGATCTTCGTATATATAAAAGGAGGTCCCAAGAAGCAGTCATTATAGATTATGATAACTAGAGTGCCAAATTACCTTTAACTAAGTCTTGTTGAAAGATCAACATTGTGCTATAAAACCAAAGAGTCCGCGCTACTTCTAACTACTGGAGGATCCACTTGATGTAGTAGAGCAACTCAATATTGGCCCCATCTAACTAACTATATAAGGATCCACTTTATGTAGTAGAGCAACTCAATATTGGCCCCATCTATCTAACTATACAAGGACCCACTTGATGTTAAAGAGCAACTCAATATTGGCCCCATCTAACTAACTAAACAAGGATCCACTTGATGTAGTAGAGCAACTCAATATTGGCCCCATCTAACTAACTATATAAGGATCCACTTTATGTAGTAGAGCAACTCAATATTGGCCCCATCTATCTAACTATACAAGGACCCACTTGATGTTAAAGAGCAACTCAATATTGGCCCCATCTAACTAACTAAACAAGGATCCACTTGATGTAGTAGAGCAACTCAATATTGGCCCCATCTAACTAACTATATAAGGATCCACTTTATGTAGTAGAGCAACTCAATATTGGCCCCATCTATCTAACTATACAAGGACCCACTTGATGTTAAAGAGCAACTCAATATTGGCCCCATCTAACTAACTAAACAAGGATCCACTTGATGTAGTAGAGCAACTCAATATTGGCCCCATCTAACTAACTATATAAGGATCCACTTTATGTAGTAGAGCAACTCAATATTGGCCCCATCTATCTAACTATACAAGGACCCACTTGATGTTAAAGAGCAACTCAATATTGGCCCCATCTAACTAACTAAACAAGGATCCACTTGATGTAGTAGAGCAACTCAATATTGGCCCCATCTAACTAACTATATAAGGATCCACTTTATGTAGTAGAGCAACTCAATATTGGCCCCATCTAACTAACTATACAAGGACCCACTTGATGTAGTAGAGCAACTCAATATTGGCCCCATCTAACTAACTATATAAGGATCCACTTTATGTAGTAGAGCAACTCAATATTGGCCCCATCTATCTAACTATACAAGGACCCACTTGATGTTAAAGAGCAACTCAATATTGGCCCCATCTAACTAACTAAACAAGGATCCACTTGATGTAGTAGAGCAACTCAATATTGGCCCCATCTATCTAACTAAACAAGGGTCCACTTGATGTCGGAGATAAAAGGTGTTAGTTTTGCAAGGTGAAAGAGGGCCGGGTTGTTAGTTTTGAAATTTCGCCTTCCTTTTCACGGCCGGCCAGAAAGATCTCTCTTGGGGGTGTGAGGGGGGTAAAAGTCCACATTTGATTAACATGAGAATGAGAAGCTGTACGCGGCCTCTCTGAAGCCGGTCATAGCAGGGTATTCCACCCTCGACATCATTTGTTGGGTAAGAAAGGTCACAAAGTTGCCGGCAAGGGCTGAGTGAAGCCCCCGCCCCCACCCCTCACTGACACTGTCTTGTCTCACCCAAGTTATGGAGGTTATTTACGAGCTATGTTCTTTCCACCTCTCTTTTAGCGAGCGCCGCCCGACACCCTCGTCAAGGGATCTCTTGATGTTCTGATGTTGTACAAGCTGAGCTGGTTGATGGCATAGCAGGGGCTTGCTCGTTTTTCGTAACGCTACAAGTCAACACTTGTAATTATTATAAGTTTAATTTTAAAATTACCAACTTTTTTTACAAATAAGTTCACACTCGATTTCATAAAGATACTTGTAACTTACAGGTACTAGTAAATCAAGGATTATATTAAAATAATTTACAAGTGAAGTTTTAATGAGTTTATTTTCTACATTATTACTTCAGTATGTACTACTTTAAAGAATACATCTCCTTTATAAACTTTTTAGGCAAATTTATATTATGTTATTTTATATAGCTAATAAGGGTGTACGCAAGGTGATTATTGAGGTTAGGATACAAGGTGATTACTGAGGTTAGGATACAAGGTGATTATTGAGGTTAGGATACAAGGTGATTACTGAGGTTAGGATACAAGGTGATTACTGAGGTTAGGATACAGGGTGATTATTGAGGTTAGGATACAAGGTGAATATTGTGGCTAATATACGGCACGTATGAATGTTCTCGAATGAATTCGTTGAATACCAAGAAACTATTACAATATATTGCTCATTATTGTTGTACAAAATAAATCAGATACTGCCTTAATTCAGTAAAAATTTAATTACTTAGGGCCCTGCAGTAAAATTGAGTCTAAAAAATAGATAAAAATTATGTAATGTACTTCAGTCCATTGTCTTATTTTATTTCTTAACTCGAATATAAGAAGCTCCAAATAAAATGTATTTATTTATTTTCCTTAGTTTGTTTAAAAACTCATAAAATTAAAAGTCTAACATTTTTAATTTACAAGTTAGCCTACAATTTTATGTTTTATAATTTTAAATATAAAAGATTTCATAAATAAACTAATTTGAAATGTAAATTCGAATGCAATTATAGAAAGTTATGATAAATCATTTGTTTTATTTATAAGTGAAATATTAATCAATATATAATGTATCCCCCCTTATTACACAAAACAAAAGTACACAAAACATTTTAAAATGATTTTGAAACAGGATTAGCTAAACATTAGAATATAGGTTATTAAAAATAAATATGGATGTAAAGACGTTTATTTATGAGCTTTCTAAATCAGGGTTATGAAATAAAATAAAATTATGGAATAAAGTATCTATATATATTTTTTTAATTTTTTGAAGCTCAATATTAGTGTAAGACACTGCGTATTTAAATACTTAGTAAAATAAACAGGTTAATTATTAACTTGTACAACAATACTGAGCTATACTTATATTGTAATATTTTCTCAGTTTTCAATTAACTCATTCGAGACTGTTCATAATATGTGGCTGTCTATTAACCTCACTAATCACCTGTCCACACACTCATAATACGTCTATACACATACTATACATTATACTTAATACTTAAAATGATAGCTCAGGCTATTTGTTCATTGAAGTATTAGCCTTAACTAATTATAAACAAGTACACCACTAAAATTTCACTTTTAAAGTAATTTACGTACTGCGTGAACCTTGTATTATTATTATTATTATTATTATTGTTAGCGTCTTACTACCTGTTCGGTTTATACGCTTTAAGTACTAATTACGCTAATGGATTAGGAAGTAGGAAGGTTGAATCAGAGGAAGTGAACCCGCATTTGCGTGGAAGGAGAGTGGAAAACCATTTAGGAAACACCACCCCCAGTTCACCCGACCGAGATTCGAACCTCGATCTCCCCGTCCTCAGCAGTTGAGCGAAACACGACAAGCGCGTTACCCAACCACGCCATCGAGGTGGGTTTGAGCCTTGTAGAAAATACTCCTTGATTTCCTAGCACCTAGTTATAATTTACTAGCACCTAGTTATAATCTACTTGTAGCTTTATGAATGCTAATGTTCTCATGTCACACAAATTAACAAGTGATCTATCTTGTAAATTGTAGACTGTAACTTTATGAAACAGGCCTGAGATATTTAAATATTTAACTAGATTGGTCCCAAATCATTCTAAAACTGTTCGATACTTTTGGTTGCTGTAACAGGGGAAACTAGATTGTATTTATTAATATTTTACTTGTAAAATAAAACATCTAACTTGTAATATGTTTTACAAATGTACTATTATTTACAAATAAAATAATTTTATTTATGAAATACCTTCAGGCCTATATTTACAATTATAAAATATTCACTTGTAAATTGGAAATTGTTAATTGTAAATTTTAGGATTATAGTGTCGCAGATTTATGCTAAGTTTTTTTAACAAAAGGAACTCGACACCTCTAAGAGAAAGTTTTGTAATAGTCAAAAAATTCAAGATCAAGATTTTGATAAATGTCGACGTTTCATGACCCCCTCAAATAAAAAAGTTGTTTTCGCGATGCCATCTGTCTGTCTTTCTGTCTGTCTGTTGGGCTAGAGCAGAGACTATTTACAGATTGGGCTTCAACTTGGCTTTTGGGGTGTTAATAAGGTCCCCCCGATGAGTTTTCAGGAATTAGATGTTTAACCCTAGATTTAAGGGTAGTTTACTGAAGGGCAAAAAGAAAAAAAAAAAGATTTTTTTCAAAATTCGCTCGAAGGATTATGATTAAGTCTTATATCTCGACACTATTTATTACTATAAATAGGATAGATATTCTCATTAAAATTAATTTTAGGGTACTTTATATAAGATGAATTTTTTAATTTTCATCTTTTCTCAGCAACTATTTGAGATATGAGATATATTTTCACTGTACAGTTGTAGTACTATTAAAGTTACATATCTTTCATTCGAAAAATATTTTTATAAAACAATAATTAGTTTCTGAGCCATAATCTGATATAAATACTTTTTAATGCAAATCTTCGAAAATGAATTTGATTCTTATGCTCTTTGGTGGACAAAGATCACTGTATCACTGTTCCTCGTTCCTAAGTAAAGTGTATATTATTTCATTTATGATCTTTGGTGTAGTATTTTTACAACAATGTGTAAACCTTTTATTTCGTTTCACAAATATTACTAGTTTTTAGTAAATGTATATTTTAAGATAAATGCGAGAGAAAGTCTTTGCGGTGCACCGTAGCATTAATTTTAACACTTTTTAATATCTGTTCAGTTTTAAGCTGAGAGGGCCACTTTGAAATTTGAAAGTACTGAGATTACCACATTTTAGAAAATTTAATATTTTCACTAGTTTTTAAATTGTTAAGAAACAAGAAAATTTGAAATTAAATACAATTTTATGACTATATTTTCAATCACTCATTTGAAACTTTTTCCCCTTAAAAGGAATCGTACGTAGAGACATTTTAGAGAAAAGAAGTTGTTTTTTTCTCAACAAAGCTCATTATAATTATTGTGTTTTAATTCCAAAAAGTATTTGCATAGCTTATATATCTTTTTATTTCCTTTAAGATATGTTTTAACAGATGAAATTAGATACATAAAATTTCCCAAATCTATTAAATGCAAGTTTATAATTGACTTCATAACTTAATAAGGATGAAAGTGTACATATTTCAATACGATCACCTGAATACTTTCTAAGCCTTTTACTACTACACATAAAAAATACATTCTTAAGTAGTACTTGTTAGATTTTCACAAATAGCTACCAATTTCTGGATGGAATTACATTAAATAGTATCCACGTAGATGGCCGCATGGTATAAGGTGCTATTCCCACAGTATACTAGACTGCCAGTGTCAGGAATCTCCTGGTTCAATCCCGGTCGGGTATATTGAAGGTTTTTTTCCCTAAATGGTTTCCCATTCTCTCTCCTCACAAATGTGGGTACACTTTCTCTAAATGTATCCTTCCTCATACATACCCCATTATCTTAATTAGTACATAAGCGTACAAACCGAATGGGTAGTAAGATAAGGTGCTAAAAAAATACGAAAAATGAAAATCTACTTCTAAATAACATGACCCGCCTCGGTGGCGTAGTTGGCTGACGCACTTGTCGTGTTGAGCTTGACTGCTGAGGAGGGGGAGATCGAGGTTCGAATCTCGGTCGGGTGAACTGGGGGTGGTTTTTCCTAAATAGTTTTCCACTCTCCCTCCACGCAAATGCAGGTTCCTAATCCATTAGAGTAATTAGTACTTAAAGCGTATAACCCGAACGGGTAGTAAAACGCGGTGCTAAATATTATTATTATTAAATAATATGATCAAAAATGTAATCTTTCCTCTTTATTTTCAATTATGTATATTAGACCATCGTTGTCATTGACTCTAAGCACAAGACAATTCGTAAATTACAAATATAAACATAGTAGGTGAATTCCTTCCATCTGCTATGTCTAACTTTAGTTGGCAAGATCTTCTCCTCCCATTTCCATTACCAGATACAAGGCACAATGCATGAACAAGTTAAAAGCAACTTTGTGTGTATATACCATTCACTATGCAACGGTTACTAACCCTATCATTGAGAATAATTTGAACTTCTTACGCACTATTTAATATGCACTATTCGCCATTATTTATGCGTTATGCATGAACATAAACCGATCATATGATGTAATACTAAACAATAATGGGGCCCTATTATTATTTCTATTAACTTAGTCGAAAAACAGCTTTTAGAAAGATGTTTTTAAAAATCTGAGGTTGGTGTAGAAAACTTGTGATCTTTATTCAACATGGATCAAGTCCCTAAAGTTGTTGAATCTGCGCGCCCAATATGTAGGGCCACAGTGTTAGCCTATAAAGTACATACATATGTTAACAGATGGACGTCATTGTATACGGGTACACATGTTTCAACAATTTGTGAAAGTCACTTTGTTACAAGATGTATAGCACGACAATCACATCATCATTGCAAATATAAAACATTTACAATATTTTGGTAGAAAAGGGTGAAAAGTAGTATCAAAATAGGTATTGTAAAACTAAAGGATTGCTTCATTGCTATGACTGTCCAAGCCCCCCTCCTTATGGCCACTATTGCTAGGTAAGTATAATAAAACCAAAGGATTGCGTCATTGCTATGACTGTCCAAGCCCCCCTCCTTATGGCCACTATTGCTAGGTAAGCATTGTAAAACCAAAGGATTGCGTCATTGGTATAACTGTCCAAGCCCCCCTCCTTATGGTCACTATTGCTATGTAGGCATTGTAAAACCAGAGGGTTGCGTCATTGCTATGACTGTCCAAGCCCCCCTCCTTATGGTCACTATTGCTAGGTAGGCATTGTAAAACCAAAGGATTGCGTCATTGCTATTACTGTCCAAGCCCCCCTCCTTATGGTCACTATTGCTAGGTAGGCATTGTAAAACCAATGATTGCGTCATTGCTATTACTGTCCATGCCCCCCTCCTTATGGCCACTATTGCTATGTAGGCATTGTAAAACCAAAGGATTGCGTCATTGCTATGACTGTACAAGCCCCCCTCCTTATGGCCACTATTGCTAGGTAGGCATTTTAAAACTAGCCACCAGACCGGATGCCACTACATTTTATAGTCTCTCAAATCTCACCACTCCAACGCTTATCATCCTGCCCTTCTACCAGCCACCCCCTTCTTACAAGCAAACCTCTCCTCTCAAGACCTATGACTTGTGGCCACCGTCCTTCCAACGTCCTAACGCTACACCACTTGACTCCGTAACGGTAGATTCCTTGATTATGAAAGATGATGCAATTTAATACTACACACCTCTACATAAATCAGGTGGGAATGCAGAATGGATTAATCTTCTCATCTTTATGTTTTTACATCCATTTCTGTTTCCAAACTTTGGGCTGAGTCAGTTCTTTATTCAAGTGATATTTTTCCACTATCGGCTTGCTAGGCCTGTCGTAGCTTATAATATAACTTGATATTAGGACAGACACAGTATACATTCCCCGGCCGTTTTTTATCCATGCCGGGAATCAAATCCAAGACCCTTAACTCGCTAGGCAGACACACTACCAACTGAGCTAAGGTGTCGGACTTATATTTATGTATATTTACTAAATACTGATGGCTTTAGGAAGTAATAGACTAACACGAATACAATATTATGAATTTAAATTGATTTATTTAAAACAAATGTTATACAATATTCGATTCATTAATCCATGAATTGTGTGAGGCATCATATCTGAGCCATTTTAAGTATACCTTATTTTCTTCTCACCTGAGACCCTTTTCTACAAGGTCAACTTCCGAATAAGATGTTTTTCTCAGCTCTTGAGTGTAGAAATAGAGTATATGACACTAAGTTCCTCACATGCTTAACGCACTGTGATGCCAGATTCGTCCACTGGTGTTGGTGTAACGTAATCATGTAGATGAAGTAATTAACCCTACAGCTATCCGTGTTCAAGTTAAGTTTCTCAATCGTGGTGCGTGGAGTTTTATGGTACAGCCCCCAGTCAATATGAGCAGTGATATCACCTATGCCAAATTCCACCACTGGCATTGTGTTTTTCCCTGATTGATGGGATTCTGCAACAGTTGTATTCAATCATGCCAGGTCATTGACCTTAGGCTATATTTAAATATCAACCATTTCCCCCAATTTGCCCCAAATGAATGTTTCTACTTTTTTTTTATCTCTTGGTTCATCGTCAATTATTTGAGGGGTTGAGAGGATGTAGACTTGTAACATGCTTGTCTTCTTGTAGATTTCGTTGGATCTGATTGCCCCATAATTGATTCGAACCTCTGAGAAGACGGTGGTGTTTTGGGACCTCAGCCCCTGGAGAGCATGACAGGGTTCCTTACGTGACATAGGTTGGTGTTTTGGGGCCTCAGCCCCCGAATAACGTGACAGGTTTCCTCTCATGAGAGAGAATTCATAGGCTGAGAGCTACGCAAATATCCAGTCAGTACTCCTACCCATAATGTTGCAACCCCCCTAAAAGGAAGTGCCCCTGTATCCATTTTGTTCCAGAGCAATATTTCCCGAAATAGATTCTGACGTCCTCTGGGCTGGCTCAATTCTGTATCTCTGGTCTTGATTTCATTGAGCCTAAATAAATAGGTTCCTGTTTTCGTGCACAGTCCTGTCCGAAAAACTGAGCAAAAGGGCTGCGTGTTATACCAAAAGGTGAATAGATTTGGGTAGAATGGACGTGTTTTCAAATAAAGAAAGGGGACCTTGCACATTTTTATCACACGTGCTTAGTTAGTTTTGTGTAACAAATATGTGTCGCAAACCCCTTTCACTAGTGAGCAGCTCAATCGGTAGATCACCCTGGTTAGATTCCACCTGTCAAGGTATCCGTACTGATGTAAGGAGAAGGATATTTTTGTGATTTGAAGGTGGGTCGGTAGAGACAGAGGGAACTTCTTACCCTCTAAGGTGTATCCATGGTAGCCCTGGATCTCCCCGTAAAGTATGAAATACAGGGGGTGCCAATAAATTATGTGATACAAATAAAAGGACTCTTGTTATGGCCTTGGAAGAAAACAATCATACCAGAAAGGTTGAACATGAAGGTAAAAGCGAAAGTTAGTTAAATAAAATAAAATTAAAAAAACTCTATTTTGTTGTTTGTTATTTTTAGCAGAACTAAAAGAGAAAATCATATGTCATATGGTAAAACAAAGAAATTCCCAAAATATTAAGTAGCCTAGGCACATATAATTTAATTGTTGCAATATTGAATAAAATATCCTACCTATCTGGTACCAAGATAAAATACAACGCTAACCGGTGAAACCTGTGGCATGATACCATTTAGGTAAGTAATTAACATGAAAAAACCTAATCATAGTTATAAATAGTGCTCTGATGGAGGAATTACTTAGGTTGAATAAAAGAGTTTGTAGTGTTACAGCAGGAAATATCAGCCACACTAATCAGCGTTACAAATAAATTGGTAGTCTTGCTTAATTAGTAAAAAGAAAGATCTTACTGGTTTCTCTGTAGTCTTAACGCGATGATCAACAAAACAAACAACAAAAGTTCTTAGCTATGGCCATAGCACTCCCATTTTAGATCTTCAAAACAAAACTTACTTATTAATCTCTTAAATTCCCCTTGTCGGGGAGGAAAAAATAGTCCAGGCTTCAATTCTAGCCAATGCTAGTTGAACAAAAAAAAACTTGATTTCATAAAAATAACTTTAATTATTTGCACTATAGTTTTTCTTTTTTTCTTGTAGATACCAGCGCGTTCTTTTTGAGAGTCCTTGTTTCTTAATTTCTTATTTACCATTGTTGTGATGGTAGCCAAACAAAGGCAGAACTTGGAGGTCGCAAAACCATGAAAGCTATAAAGAGGAATAATTTCAGTTAATTCAAATCTAGCATCTCTGAAGTAGTAGAGGTAGTTTCCTCAACCTGCCACTAGATTGCAGCTAAGTTCAGTGGTGGAGTCCTGGATAACCAATAAGAATTTAGTTGAGCATGTGTATTAGAGTAGTTCTTATCATCAGGGGATGCAACATAGTAAAGTTAATCGTAGATAACTAATTAGCAGAGATCCGGAATTCCGCTTAATGGACACTTTTAAATACTAGGTGATAGAAATGAGGTGTACAGCATTTTGGTGGAGGTATAATGGAAATTCACAACAAAACGCTATCTATAGCGTCAGGCCCTCGATGCATAACAGCTAGTATGATTATGACGGTAGATACACACGTCGGGGTTTCGAAACCTGATATTAGCTCCATATCATGATGTTTTGCCATGAGATCGGATTCCAGTAAGGTGCTTCCCGTTCTCGCTCTCCATGCAAATGCGGGTTCACTTCCTTGTCCTTAACCCTAGAATAATTTTCATTATTTCAAAATAAAGGTAATTATGTTGTTACTATACCTATGTCAAATATACTCCTTTGAGCTGGAGACCCCCTAACTGACCAAAGAAGGTGGCAGCCAGTGGACCAGTATTCGAACCCCCTGCAGTTTAGTATTCTGAGAGAGTGCTGTCTTAGACCTAGGGGGTAGTTTTTCACTCTCCCTCTACGCAAATATGGGTTCATTTTCCCAATTCCTAATCCGTTATCGTAATTAGTAATTAAGAGCATAACCCAAACGGTTAGCAAGACGCGGTGCTAAAATGTGTCAAGCTCGTGTGATCTATATCTAACATGTGAGATATTTTTTGTTTTCTATTTGCGTACCGGACCGTCCGTCTGGGCTATCCACATATTTATTAACGGAACAGGAATCTATAATAATAAAAGGAAGTGTTTGTTTGTGTGCGATGCCCCACCAAATCTACGGCACGCAGAGATCTGAAATTTTTAACATAGGTGTACGGGAGGGGGTCCGAATGCACTTCGTAGCAGGATTTTTAAATTTTCAATTAGGCTATTTTTAACACAATACCACGGTGGGTCACGGGAAACGAATGTCAGGCTCATATATTTCTGGGGGGTACACTGTCGGACGAGATATATCGTCTAATTTGTAAATTAGCCATTGTTTAACTAGGTACATTAGAGGTGGACCCTCTGCGGGAGTGTTTATTTTTTCCTTCCGCACAAATGCAGGTACACATCACGCCCTGTGACGTAAGGAGGTGGGAGGGTTCAAATCCATGCAAGGTCGACAAATGCTAATTACTTTTATAAATACAAGCCCTATATTGTTGTGTCAAAAGTCCTTAGTAAATCTAATTTATTCAGCCTTACTTCTTTCTTGTGTTAAATATTAGACATGTAGAACGACGGTAGGCTGTGTGTGTGTAAACGGACATTATAAGTTTTAATAAATATTCAGGGTAAACTAAATAAATCGACGCCATAGTAATCAATATTATATTATTCCTTCATCAGTGTCGAAATTCAAACTTACCAACTATCGGGCCGTTAGCTTAATTAGTACTTAAGGAGTTAAATGTTTAAATCTTTGTCGGGTAACCTAGGGGTGTTTACCACTCTCCCTCTACGCAAATTCTGTCTCAAACCTCCCACTTATCAATCCGTTAACGTAATTAGTACTTAAGCGTATAACCCGAACAAGGTAGTAAGATGCGGTGCTAAAATGTGTCGAGTTCACGTGGGTATGGTTGTGTGACACCTTACCTTAAACCCTACTTCTTCTTTCAATCCGTTGTAATATTTGATTTGGTTGAAGTGTATACATAGAGAAGAGCCAGCCTCTTAAAAGCTGTTAACTCTCTAAAAAGAGTGCAGTCATAGAAACCCGCCTCGGTGACGCAGCTGGATAACGCGCCATATTCGTGTTGATCTAGACTACCAAGGACGGGGGTAGATCGAGGTTAGAATCTCGGATGGGTGAACTTGGCTGATTTTTCCACTCGCCCTCCCCACGCAAATGTGGGTGCAACCTTCCCAATTCCTAGTCCATTAGCGTCAATTTGAATTTTTTGGAAATTTACCTGGAAAATTGAATACAAAAAATGAAAATCAGAGATTAGTGTTTCATGATATTTAAGAATAAACTCATTTGTTTTTTTACAAATACCAAATAATTTCAGGTGATTTACAAACCATTTATTTTTGCAAATTTTAATTTTGTTAAATCTATTAGAACAAGTTCGTTTAAAGTTTATATTTACAGATTGGTTATTGTGATCAACAAAATTGTGTATTTGTTTGTTTTTATGAATAAAACATAGTAATTATTAATTGGTCACATATTTCAATCAGAAACATTATTATAAAATGATAATTGAATGTTTTTCACCTTTTAGATATAACATTTCTATTTTATTTCCAGAATCTATTTTTCACTATATTTTATTTAAATTAACTAGAACCCTAACAAATTTGTATCAGTAAAATAACATTAATTTAATATTATTATTACATGTTACAAATAGTTTAGCTCATTAAAAATACTACAATTAGTCTTACAAATTACATTATTATTGTTATTTAACCGGAGCTCCTCAAGCAGATATACCAAAAATGGAAATATATTAGGAATAATTACATGAATAATATTTAAAAATATCTTTACCTGTCCTTATTAGTATCATTTTCTCACACATAGTTTGTATCATTTTAATATAATATATAGTTATTACCTATGTATTTTAGCGTGTATACTGGTATGTTCCAATTAAGCTGTAGGATATACTCGTAAATACATATTCTAAAACTATATCTTTTTTTGATATGCAAATATTCCAAGTTTTGTGTGAATAAATATTAATGAACTGCTATGTTTGTGTTTTAACGTCTACACCCAGACACCCCCTCTCCTTTCCTATAAATACAGTTTATTTAGCTTAAAAGCTCAGTCACAAACATTATGGATAAAACCATTGTTTCTAAAATAATTATTTTTTTAACTTTATAACGCCACAGCAATTAAAATTTATAAATTAAAAAATATGAATATGCGTGTGAGTATGTGTGTGTGTATGTGTGTGTGTGTGTGTATGTTAACGGACATTTAAAATTTTAATAAATATTCAGGGTAGACTAAACAAATCCACGCCATAATACTCAATATTATAGATTCCTTCAACAGCGTCGAGCTTATTTAGGGAGTTTTTCTAATAGACTTTCCAACTAACGCACCAGATTCATGTTGAGCTGGACTACTGAGGATGGGGGAGATCAAGGTTCGAATCTCGGTCGGGTGAACTGGACTGATTTTTACATTCTCCCTCCTCCACGCAAATGCGGGTGCAACTTTCCTAATTTCTAGTCCATTAGCGTAAATAGTACTAAAGCGTATTATAACCCGAACCGAACCAGTAGTAAAAAAAAAGTGCTGTGGAAAACAACTATTAATATGTAGATTCCAATTTTTAAACAAAGAGACGTTTAGAAAATACAAAGATTTTTCAGCCAACATTAATAAAATAATAATACTACAGTATCGGTGATATTTTATAAGTAATAATAGGTTACCACAGATGACTTGTTTTGACGTATGAATATGTGAACTTAGATATAGGGGCTTTTCTAGTTGTTCCTATAAAAATGGGACTGTAGTTCAGTGAGACAGTGCTAAGCTGTCATGTTCATCTCTAGGATTCAGTTGAAATCTATATTAATAAAAGGAAGTGTTTGTCTGTGTGTTTGTTTGTTTGTGTGCAATGCCCAGCCAACTCTACGGAACGTAGAGATCTGAAATTTTTAACATAGGTGTACGTGAGGGGTTCCGAATGCACCTCAAAGCCCGATTTTTAACTAGATTTTTAATCAGGCTATTTTTAGCACAATACCATAGTGGTTCACGGGCACCGCCGTGTGGGATTGCTAGTAATGAATAATTTAAAAGGTACGTGTGCTCTCATTTGCGTGAAGGTAGATAATGAAACCATCAATTCAACCTAAATATTTGATCCCCATCACTGGCAAAAAAATACTAGGTCCTTGGGTAGCAATCTACCGTCACAATGCATTATACACATGCATCGATGGTCGCATGGTATAAGGTGTCACTAGACGGCTAATGACAGAGTGATCAACGTTTGATTTTATCTCTACAATCAAATGCGGGTAGATATTCTACATGGTCTAGAAAGATCTGGTCAACCAACAAAGCCCCTTCGAAAATGGATGTGCGGGTTGCATAAAGTACGACCATTATAACATACATCAAGGCATCAGCTGTACTAAAGATATCAATGTTCGAATCCCGGCGTGCTCGCCATATAAATTTGTATACGTGCATCGATGGTCGCATGGTCTAAGGCGTCACTAGACGGCTGATGAAATAGTGATCAGCGTTTGATTTTCTCACTACAATCAAATGCGTGTACACATTCTACCTGGTCTAGAAAAATCTGGTCAACCAACAACGCCCCTTAGAAAAAGTTGGGGGTGCTGGAAGTACGACCGTTCTAAAGATATCGAGGTTCGAATCCCGGTGTGCACACCGTTTAAATGTCAGGCTCATCTAATTCTGGTGGGGCGGGAATCGAATTCCCAGAGGTGTTAACTGTGGGTATTTCTCCCTCCGGAATATTTTTCTTAATCACCACTACCGCACGTTTTGCCAGAAAGGCTACGTGTCACTCATATAGTTATGGTAGGGGGGGAGGTCGTGGGCTCGAATCTCGCTCGGGTGAACTGAGGGTGGTTTTCTACTCTCCCACATTCCACGTAAACGCTGGAACATTTTTACCTTGCTCCTCCGGTCCATAACGGATACCTACATCCACGCATATCGCCACACAATACCAAACAACCAATTTTANCTGAGGGTGGTTTTCTACTCTCCCACATTCCACGTAAACGCTGGAACATTTTTACCTTGCTCCTCCGGTCCATAACGGATACCTACATCCACGCATATCGCCACACAATACCAAACAACCAATTTTAACAGACTTATGTGGTGGGGGTAGAGGCCCTAACTGAAGACTCCGAGGCCCCTGATTGCGCATAATTAGAGCTGTGTCAATGCTCTTTAGTTGCGACATCATTGGGAAAAACCCATTACTACATAAGGGGTTGCGACATTGCGATGACTAGTTGTGACATCACTGGGAAAACCCATTGCCGAGGGAAGGGTTGCCAGAGTCAATGATCTAGCTTACGGTTTCAAAGTCACGATCTATTCCTGTCTTGTCAACCCGCCAAACTGGTGCCTGTCATCAGGGAAAACCCATTGCGACATCATTCAAGGTCATGATCTATTCTTGTCCTGACGTGTCTTGTCGACCCACCAAACTGGCACCAGGTATGAGTCACCAGGGAAAACCCAGGGGGGGTAGTATTGTGCCATAACACGCAACAACTCTCTCAGCGTTCGGGAGGGGATAGTTACATGCTCGGAGGTGGTCGGGGAGGGGAGGGAGGGGAGGGAGGGGGAAACCAACAACCAATCAGAGAGCGAGTGGGCGTCCTCACGTGACCAAATCCAGCCAATCAGAGCGCTGTTTCAATGGGTCCAACGGGCTACTTATAGTACTAGTAGTGGAAATATGATTGTTAGTCTTCAATATAAACATTTTCTGAGGGATCAAGAAATTACCAAGCCCCTTTTAGACCCCCGGGCTTAGTTACAATGTACTGAACCTCCTTCACCCTCCTCTCATAGGGTCTGACTACACCTATGACATACTATAAATTGATAAACTGATAAATCAATAAAACTGATAAATCCAGCTTTTTCACAACATTATGTAAATAAAATATCATATTGACTTTGGAGGAGCTTGTTAGTAATATTATAATAAACAAACTACTCCCAGATCAAGCATCAAATTTACGGCAAACAGAACTAACATCTTATGTGACCCGTAACACTTTGAATTTAGTGACGTAACAAATGTGTTATTAATAACAAACTCAGCCACGTAGAAAATAGTCAGATTTTGTTTTGTAGTGCACCTGGCCACAAGCATAGGGGTCCGGGACTTCATTTAAATTGTAAAGGTTTTCACTGGTTTCACACTTACATACTCCCTATAACTCTCATACTCACTATAACTCTCATACTCGCTATCACCCTCATACTCACTATCACCCTCATACTCACTATAACTCTCATACTCGCTATCACTCTCATACTCACTATCACCCTCATACTCATTATAACTCTCATACTCACTATCACCCTCATACTCACTATAACTCTCATACTCACTATCACCCTCATACTCACTATCACCCTCATACTCCCTAT
>CABEEJ010008861.1:0-21596 GCA_901482245.1 Timema douglasi
TAGCGTAAGTGCGTATAACCCGAACGGGTAGTAAGACGCGGTGCTAATAATAATAATAATAATAATAATAATAATAATATTTGTTCATATTATATATAAGCTTCACACTAATGGTTTAAGTAATAAGGAATGTTATGTTTAAAGGAGGAGAACCCGTATTTGCGTGGAGTACTGTACACCCGACCTAGATTCGAACTACTATATCCCATTAGTATTATTAATTGTCATATCTACTCTTTAGTACCAGTATTGGTCACCAGAGAATTTAATGATACGACCTAAGAGAAATAGAATTAGTAGAGTGAATATTATAAAGCGTCTAGAAATAAAGTAGAAAACTAGATGGTGTAAAACAATATATCTCCCCCCTCTTCTCTCAAATTATAGACAGTGAGAATCAAACCCCAACCCCTAGAGCTAGTCTCTGACGAGTTAATTGGTCACCTTATTAGGGTACAGATTTCTTAGATTAATTCCACATTCCCTTGCACTCAAATGCGGTCAAATTTTCTCTAAATTTTATCTTCCTGATCCCTTACCTTCTAAGGTGATTTAAATGGGCATAGTCCGGACGGGTAGTAAGACGCGCTGAAAAACAAAATTAAAGAATATATTTAAGCAAACATGTTTTTTATAATCTGTGCCCCGCAACATGTTTCAAGTTTGTGAATCTGTTCCTTCGACTGATTTGAATTATAGACCACCATCTTAGAGTTTAAACAGGTTCCCTTAATTATTTATCAGTTTACATCTATTTTACTAGCAATATTTAAAAAAAACGCTTCGGTGGCCGCATGACCTAAGGCACCACTCTCTCAGTAGACTAGACTGACGATGAAGGGGAGATTGAAGTTCGAATCTCGGTCGGCTATACTGAGGGTGGTTTTACCAAATGATTTTCCACTCTCCTTTTTTACGCAAATGGAGGCACATGTCCTCTAAATATAACCTTCCTAGTCCCTAAGACTATTAGAGTAATTAGTATGTAAGCGTATAATCCCAACAGGTAGTATGCCATGGAGTCTTGTTAGCACCTGTCGTTGATAAAACGCATATTAGGAAGCAATACTGAACCAAGGTCGACACTTTTTGGTTGTCAAGTTGACTTGTCTTGCGTGACAGTCTGTCATTACTACTAAATATAACGAGCTACATCTCACAAGGCTAGCGAGATATTACAACTAGTATTAACTAGGCGTCTGCTCGCGAAGATACGACAGTGGTGTGATAGGCGCCAATCAGGCGTTAACTACTCAATCATAAAGTTTGGTCTGGATTCGAATGGACGAAGAGACATTGTTGATTTTTTTTATTACAAGTTGAACCAAAAATCTTTGATAAGGATCAAATTTTGTTTTATTTTACCGTGCCATACCAACCATCCGGCGTGGAGTGATAGTGGTGTTCGAATGGTCTAATCCGTCATTACCGCAATAAACTAGACTGTTTATGACAGGGAGATCTGGGTTCGATCCCAGCCAGGTGGTTTTTTTTCCTAACTGGTTTCCTCACACTCCCGTCACGTAGATGCGGGTATATTTCATCTAAATTCAACCTTCATAGTTCCTAACATATTAGAGTAATGAAAATGCGTGGACGTATAACTCGAACGGATAGTAAGACACGGTGCTATTTTTTTAAATAGTAATAATTATTAACCCTAGCAGTATATATTGGTAATAATATGTTTAAGACTAGGCTTGAAAATTCCAAAACTGGTTATTATTTATTTATTTGTAAATTTAAAAATGACATCTGGACACGGACATTGAAACCGTCACGTTCTCTACCACTGATCTGTCCAGGACTCGTTCCGTGCTCAGCGCCATTCTTTATTTAAATTTTAAGGCAGAGATAATGGCAGGTTAAAATATCTGTTGTGTTTACATATTTTTTTTATGTTTCTATTATTCTAGTTCGTTCTTGCCGCCGTCGTGGTCGCTGTGGTCGCCCAGGCTGACAGATACCCCGCGGGTCTGAACCCAGCCCTCTGCCCCAACTTCCCTCTGTGTGACAATGCTCTCGTGGCCCTGTACAACAACCCCGCCCCTGGAGCACCCATCCCTTACAGCGCCCCCGTACAGACCGCCGCTGGATACCCTGCAGGAGTTAACCCGGCTTCTTGCCCCAACTACCCCTACTGCAGCAACCAGGTTCAAGTCGCCCCTCTGCCCGGATACGCCACCAGGGAGTACCCCGCGGGAGTGTCTGCTGCCGCCTGTCCTAACTATCCTTATTGTTAGAACTAGTCAAGCACTTTGACTCAGTAAAACGAACTACAGCCCAAGCATACCAACTGCGATATTATCTTCCTCAAATACTCTTATTGTTAGACCTAGTCAAACACTTTGATACAGTCAACCGCACTACAAAGCCCAACAAAAAAGGCAGCAACCAATGAATTACTTACTCATTGCTTCTATAATTTAGTCTTAAAATAATATATTAAAACGTTAGTTCTGAAAATACATAGCTTTCCTCATATTTTACTTTGCATTTTTTTTACTGTGAGGTGAGGTTTTTTTTCTCTATATAAATACATAAATAGTCACATCTTTAACTGTTTGGCTCTAGCTAGTCTTTGAAAAGAAAAAAAAAAATTGTCAAAGCAATAGTCACTATAAGCTTTGTATACATATTTTTGTTTTTTAGCAAAATGGGTTTTAAGGCTCAGTAAATTTCCCTTCGAAAACAAGTATCTGCATGTTTTTAGATTAATCTTTCCCTCAGTGCTAACGCCGACATGTTTCAGAAACAGGGAACTTAAGAGATGGAGTACAAACTATTTGAGGGTACTGAGTTTGTTTTAATTTGATATGCTTGTACAGCTTGCACGATCATTCGTGTATTGGGTACATAATGAAGATTTAGATTATTTTCAATGCGAGTGTGATGAATGTTCCTTCAATTTAGTATTTTATCTCTTGTTATCAATCTATGCATAGTTTCTAATTATCTTTTTGTCTATAGTGTTTTTCTCTTTGTTCAAAATGTATTAATTTTGTAAAGTGAAAATGTAAAGATAAATCTGTACACTTGTTCAAAAATACATTAAACATTGTCTACGAATGGGAAATATGACTATAATTCAATTATGAATAATTGTTCCTTCCTTGATTTATTTTAAAATGAACACCTAATATTAAACTATAAGTTTAACACAAGATTTATAAGATTGACGAATTCTTTCTATTGGAGAAATGACAACAAATTGTATGCAATCCACTCTCATAAATAATTCATTCTATTCAGATAGCTTGATAAAATCACATAATTTATTTGAAAATGAATAATTTTTTGATTTTAATTTAATATAATTAATATTGTAGCACTCCTTTGACATGGTGTTGATACATAAATTTAAAGTTAAATAAATTACATTGTAACGTTTATATTAAAATTTAAAATGTTAAAATAATGTGTTGTAAACTTAAATTGTAATAAACTTCAAATAATAAATCTAGGATAAAATAATTTAATAAAAAGGCACACAAGAAAAGAAAACCTTAGAAATAGCCCATCCAACATTCAGCATTCAAGAGACCTATCGGTGCCACTTTTAAATGGCTGTTATTAGAAATTTAGTGTGTAAGTTTAACATTTTAACAAGAATAAATCATATTAGAATTTCAAATTTTTATATAAATAAAGTTGTGGAAGATAAGGGAGTATGCAAGGATAGGAAAGTGTGGATAAAAAATTAGTGAGGGTGGGTAATCAGCTACGGTCTACGGAGTGGTTGGTTTTTAAAAAGGTCCTCGCACTCCGGAATAGTATCGTAGACGCGTGATCTTCCATTCCGTTTTGAAAGCGGACAGACACGTACGATACTGTCATGGCGGCCGTTGCCTACCCCTCACCCCCCTACACCCTCTCAAACACTCCCTCTGCTCTTCCAATCAGGTCTACTCTCTTGGCGAGGCGGTATTGTTGTTCTGTATTCGAGTTGTAAGTTGTGAAATTGACAATTTTGAAGAGGAGATAATTATTGCTGTACAAGAATACAAAGTTATTTATGACAATGGAGATCCATTTTATTATGAAACCGAGTATAAGGACAACTCATGGGGCGAAATTAGAGTGCGTATACATCGAACAGGTAGGCATATTTAAGTTTATTACTAAAGTGTACAGGTATGATATAATTTAATTATTGCTGAACGTCAGTTGAGACCAGACCATACAATTTAAATAAAAACCATTCTCTACTAAATAGGCCATAGGCTTTCACTAACATGATTAAATAAAATGTATTATCCTTTAAATTAATTTTGCTGACACTGTCTATTGTTTATGATTCTTAAAAAATAGTTTTTATGTAATATAGTATAAACTACAGTCAAATCATCATTGTAAAAGTGGTAATATAAGTTTGTTCATTTAGTAAAGTAATTCTTAGGGAAGTATTATTGGAAATGTTTGATACATATTATTTTGATTATACTATTACTAAGCAAATAATTATTATTTTAAACATGGGACATTTGTGAATTTAAAACAATGTCTGTAGTAATTAAAATACTTCTGTTAGCTTACTTACAACACTTCCTATGATGAATGGACTGTAGTTTAGTTTATTATATATTTAATTGTATTCAAGACATTGCATTCATTTTAAGTAAATAAAGTACCAAATCAATTCTGCAGCTGGCTTGCCAGTAACTTGATGCATGGTCTCTCCCCTTCCCCCTTTCCATTATTATTTATATTCCTTCTATAAAAACTATCTTTTTTATTGAACTTGCCAGCTTCTTATACTATTGCCAAGATTGACTATTGTTGCATTATTGTTTTCCTTTTTGATTAGTCCAATCGGGCTGAAATTTTACAACTATCTTTCTTAGTGTCTAGAAGGATACAGTATAGTTTATGGTTGGAATTCGATAATTAGAACAACAATAAAATATAAAATCCAATTAAAACACGTTTTTTTCACACATTTTGTTTAATTTTTGCTTCGCCTTTCTTCGTGTGTCAGTTCTCATCAGCTGGTGGTTGAGACATGTTCTGTCGGCCTCTGTACACCATCAGACGTTGCCTTCAGGTGAATTGTAGAAATATTTCAGATTGTCCCTGACGGAAATAGCTGTTTCACCACCCCTTATCCCCATCCTGGGAAAATTCACAAGACCCAAGACCGGAACATTGGCTTTGTAACTAGTCGACTCGCCCCAACTTCTTTTCAAGCTTCTTGTTTAATATGGGTCCACGGCAGCCAGTGCTTTAGTAGAGCATCTCGGGATTGATAAATTAATGGTGGGGGTAGAGAATAGCGCCGATCAAATAAGTAGAATTTGAAGTGTTATTTGAAATAAGACATTTTGTACCACGGGTTACTTAATGTAGAGAAACAAATTACTTAGTACATGAATACGGAGACTTATTTAAGGTAGTGGTCATTTAGCCACCTGGTTTACAATTTACATCTCTTTCCAACCATCTCGAAACCCTATCTGCCCACGTTACGATAATAACTTTTTGTACACAGGTCTTATCTGTTTGCGTGCTAATCGGCCAGTGTCGTGTCTAACGCTTCCCTTCCACATAGGGTCAAACACAGACGCTCAATCGGATGTGCTGATTGGCTAGCTATTCACGCCAAACCTCCCCTTTCCACTGTGAGGCCACACGTGCAAGCCACAGGTGCATCTCACAGCTTCCTGGTTTAGATAAATAATCTAGCACGATGCTTGAAAGTGAAAATTAAAAGTATTAAATTTAAATGAAGCTAATATTCCAACAAGAACTTTACAAACATGAAAACTACTGGATTTAAAAGTTAAAGGCCGAAAAATGAAGTTAATGAATTGAAATTTAACACAGCTATTGCTTACAACTTTGATTAAGATTTAGACAATTTATCATTAATATTAAAACCTACACTTAAATATTATTAGAATATTTGATCCTAACATAGAGCTTAAACTAGGCCTAAATTACTGGAAAACAATAATGTATTATAAATTTAGTACTTAAGTATCTTGGTCATATTAAAAAGTTAACAATGGCAAACCAATACAATTATATAAATGGAAAGGGCTTAAAACCCCAACCACTCTACAGCTTCAAGCTCTCCTTGTTGCCACAGATTGTCATCATCCCCACGCAGGAAATTATGCAAACATGTTGTTGCTAATACAACAGAGTTTAAATGCTCAGGTGACATCTGCAACCTCCTCCGGTATATTCTAAATTTCTTTGACAAAATACCAAATGCGTTTTCACTTACTCGGTAGTTGTATATCTTCTTAGATTTGTTGTTTTGTAAAGGTCCAGGGTAAGGTCGCATCAAGTTATCGAGGAGTGTAAAAGCTTCATCCCCTACAATAACATAGGGTAAAACCACATTTTGGTCGTTGGACAATCCTTTAGAAGTAGGGAAGTCCAATGTACCATTACGGATTGCTTTACCAAGTTTTGACCTTGAAAAATTACCTCCATCACTTTCACTTCCGTGGGCTCCCACGTCAACAAAAATGAACTTATAATCTGCGTCTACTACTGCCAAAAGAACGATGCTAAAGTCCTTTTTATAATTAAAGAATGTTGAACCATTGCTTGCTGGCTTTTCACACACAACATGTTTACCATCGATGGCTCCAAGTCCATTAGGAAATTGCCATTTCTGCCAAATTCGCTCAGAAATCTTTTTCCACGTGTCTCTAGTTGGAACTGTCATGACAATAGGACTTAAAATGTCTCATATCACTCTGCAGGTTTCATGTACAATAGTTCTCATAGTAGATTTGCCTACTTTGTAAGTGAGGGCGATAATGCAGAAACTGTCTCCCTGGCCCAAAAATCTGAAAAAAAAACCATAAAATAAACTAAATTAATAATGCAGTCTAAGGTAAGCAAGGGCACTAATTTTTTTGTCCTTTATTATTTTGGCAGCTGAGGAGTGCAAGAAAAAGTGAAATCAGCTAAGAAATGGTCTTAGACGAGCAAAGGCAAGACGGAAAACCAAAAGTGGACAAGAAGCCACTAATTGGAAGCCATGGAAATTTGAGAACTAATTGTCATTCATCGACTGTTGCAACAAATCTAGACCTCAGAAATCAAATATTCTGGGGGATAGTGATGACAATGATGATTAAAGCTACAATGATGATAGTAACAGCGATTGTGTTAGACCATTACAATCAGCACCTTCACCTCAAGCTGTAAACATAACTGTGGTAGCATCTCCACCTGATCCTGACTGTTCAGTGAGCCAAGATGATGCATCATCTCAAGTCAAGCGTCGCAAGAAACAACACCAGACTCTAGGAGAAGTACTGCAGCAGTACTTGTTGAGTAAGGAAGACAAAGTGAAGGGAAAAGAGAAAAATAAGCGAGACAATCATATCAGTAAGTTTTTTTCAGCCATTGAGGAATCATTTTGACAGTTGCCCAAAGAATGTCAAGTATCTGCTAAGGTCGAAATATTTAACTTGGTTTCTCAGTATGAGAGAAAAGTATTAGAATTCTAGTACAAATATTACCCTGGGTATTTTCACTTTTACCCTCAACAAGCATTTCAACCCCATACAGCCAACGATCCTCTACCTATGATACCTTTACCTCAACAAAATGTTCCTCTGTCACTCCCTCAACAATCAATGTATCCTCTTGCTGCCCATCATAAAATTCCCACGCCTACTCAACCTGCTTATAATGTTACTCAACAGCCACCGCCTCCTACTGCATTCAACCTTTGACCTCCTATGCTTCCTTCTCATGATCGTCCTCAACAGCAACCACCTCCCACTGCAGTCAATCTTCAACCTCCTATGCTTCCTCCTCGTGATCGTCCTCAACAACAACCACCTCCCACCGCATTCAACTTTCATCCTCCTATGATTTTTCCTCGTGATGTTCTTCAACAGCAAATGCGCCAACCTCTAGCTCCATCTTATCATGTCGGTTAAAATTAATTATGATTTCTTTTAATAATAATACTTGTTCTTGATTTCTTCACTTGGTAAAAAGAATTACTAGAAAATGTTATTTTCACTCTTACACTCGTATAAGAAACGATATTGTTAGCTTGAATATTGTTGTTTGAATAAAAACATGGCTGCCACCGATTTTGTGAATTGTTGTTATTTTTACTATATCTAACTGTGTTGACACCAATATCTATTTTAATTAATTAGTTAATTATCTAAACAGTTAAGTTAATTAAAATGTAAAACTATGTTGAGTTGGATGCTTACCTCAAAGTAACTGCCAAACTCTTTCTGGCAGGGATAGCTTCCCTGTAGTTTGTATCTCTTTTTTTGATATGAGGCTCAACAATTTCTAAAAGCTCACAAAATTTAGCATAACTCATTTTAAAGTATAAGAAAAACTTTTTATCGTCAGGGATCAAATCCTCAAACAGTGTAGAAAACTCTCCAAACATTTTTCTTTTCTTATTGTTATCATATATCCACTTCTTTTTCTCTGGCTCAAGTAACATAGCCACTACCACAATGTCCTCATCAGAGGAATAAGACAAGGTATCACTCATTTTAAGTAACAGAACCACAACCATACACTCGCTTATTATCACTGCGCTGCTCTAAGGTAGTGAGGTGTGGTCGGGGAAACAAGCTCTTGGGACATACATCGTATCTGCGATCTAGGTATGTGGGACCATCGTGGCAATATTATATCATACTGCTACCATACGTATACGATACTATGCCGGTGTGTGAGGACCTTAAGCTACATACACAGTTTCTTCCTTACCCCGCTAGCCCGCGTTATGAAGTATCTATCTATGAATGTATTTATCTGATTGCTGTTCACATTTAGGTTCACTGATAGCGCTAGTAGACTTTATAGTTCAACATTCTGACGTATTGCATCAGTTTCCCTAAAAGCACTAGTTTGATCGATATTGTTTTGTTGAAATATTTGTTTTTTTTATGTTTTTACTTAAATTCTTTGAGAGAAAGAGAGGTAAATTATTGCAATAGTTTTAATGTAATCTTGTGACAGCTGGCTTTAAATATAATTTTTAAATTCTTGGGACCCAATAAAACGTGATATTTTTGTTTTGCTTATTTAGCTTGTGGTATCTCATGTTTTGTTTTTTTAGTCATGTGTATATAAAGTGTTAAGGTTAGAAGGTCCATGGGACTAGTTTTTGAATTTGATGTGTCATCTGGGTTACTTAAACGATAAATCCTTTGATTTTTACGTAAATAATTCGTCACTATGAGATTGATTGAAGAACTCAACACACTTGGTGTTTCAGGCATAACGTTACTCCAGTCCAAGTAAGTTAATAGAGCACGGTAAATTCAAAAATAAATTTACCCTTACCCACGAAAGCAATTAACCAATGAACTGAAGCCATAAGAAAATATATTTTTTAATTTGTAACTAAATTATACGTTAATTGTGTGAGACAGGCTCGTGACACATTTTTTAAATTGTGTTAACTAGGTGTAAATTCCCTGTACATAGACTTGGTAGACCTACATTTGTTCAGAACAGAAGTAATTAAGCCTTTGAATGATTTTCTTTTTTGTGCATTATGTTTTAGAATTATCCTTAAAGGTCAGAAATGTGCCATCATTTGCCTTAAGGAAAGTAGAAACCATTTAAGAATAAAACACTCTCACTACTCGACCAGGATTCGAACCCTGATCCCCTTATCACCAGCAATCCACTCTTGACCCTAGGCTACTTGATCACTGATGCAGGTAACGTATATAGTTAAAGTAAATAATTATGCTCTCTCCTTAGCTCATATCAAGATTATTTTTAGCTATCATGTTTTAATGTTATCACAAAACAAATAGGCCCTAACACATTTAGATTTCTGCTTGACAAGACGTGTATTAATCCCAACTTGTGAATGTGGGGAAGGCTAGGCCTCCACCGTGGTTCGGATCCCACGTTAAACTGTAGGTCTTCCATTTCATCTCACAATCACCCTACCATTACACATTAGCGTAAGTGAGTACAACCCAAACGGGTAGTAAGACGCGGTGCTAATAATAATAATAATAGATTTCTACCGCACTGGTTCATTACCATTTGGTTCCCGCTCATTATATTTGTGGCACTTCCAGTTTTCCCAAGAGTGACGGGTTCTTCCTGACCGTGACTCAACTCGCAGACCCTCTATACGCATTCTTATTCCTGGTGCCAATAGCAGCGGGACTGCACACGTCATTTGGTACTGACATCTTGGTGGCAACTGTGGTCGCGGAATGGTCAAACACATTACTGAAGTGGTAAATTTTCATGGGGTGTTTAATGTGTACATTTTTAACCAACTGATTATCTCGACACACAACTTATTTAAACTAACTTAACTCTAGATCACACATAACACCCCCAACTATAAATTCATCTCCGAGAAAGATGAAACATCAATTCACTATTGGTAATAGTATATTTTTCATTCATTTCAGGAATCGAACCTGAGATGCTTAGCTCAGTAGAAAGACAAGCTACCAACTGAGCTAAGATATCATACGCATATGTTTTGTTGTCATGCTTAAATTTAGTGTTTATTTTTATGCCCACGGTTGTTCTTTGAATGTTGTGAACACGCAACTTACATATATTTCATTAATGATAATAAAATGAATTAGTGCCTAATTGCTTGGAAATGTATGATAAGACGTTGTAGAAACACTACAATAATGTAAAGTAATTAATAGGGAATGAAGTCAACCTGAAAGGATAGTGGGTTAGGCCTGGATAGAAAAACACAAACAAACAAAGATAGGTTATAGAACTACACGGTACTAGAAACATTTGAAATATGGAATATGAGTTAGACAGAATGAAGAGAGGGTGTTTTTTTTTCCTATTTAGGCCTAACCTACTATCCTTTCAGGTTGACTTCCTTCCCTATCTATTACTCTACATTGTTGTACAGTGTTTCTACATTGTCTTATTATAGATATAATTCATTAAGATATACCTACTTAAAATTTATATACATTTTCTTAAATTGACTAGATTTGTTATATTAGCCCTACGTTATATTAGCCCTACGTTATATTAGCCCTACGTTATATTAGCCCTACTCTGTTTTTATGCTGCCCACAGAAATTTTAAATGGATTTACTTTGTTCTATTCATCTGGTAAGTGATTGGCATTTTGTTTCCTCTTGAAGAACTTCTTCTAATCACTTTGTAAGCTGTGTGAAGGACAATTATGTTGCAAACAACAAGTGAATTCAAACATACAAAGATTACCATCCAACACACTAATATTTGGATTTGGCTGAAAGTGTACCTATGTCATTGTTTTTATTTTCAGGTTGCTGATGGAGGACCGGCCTTTCTGGTGGGTACGGGAGACAGACGTATATGGGAAGGGGGACTTAGCGAAGTTACCCAAACTGCGCCAGACACCGCTGACGTGTGAAACCGGACCGGGAAGCCCATCGGGTCACGTCATGGGCTACGGAGCTGTTGCTTATTGTTTGGTGGTGTGGTTTATCAAGATGTTTGTCAAAAACAACAAAAAATTAAGGTATGTTTGGAAAATAGAGCTAAAAACTACCACAAAAATGCAATAACTACTCTTTTTTTTTATTGTCATACATTGAAGGTTTTAAAACGAAGCTTTTGAATCAACATGAAAATACAATTCTTTTAAACTCTTTTTAGCAAAATAAAGAAAATCTGTTTATTGTATTATGACCTGAAAGTGCAGAAATCAATTTTAAAAGATTCATTGCTGCTTTCTCTCTCTCTCTCTCTATCTCTCTCTCTCTCCAGGGAAATTCAGATAGTTAACTTCAACTTATTCTCTTAAATTAAATAGTTTCAAATGTAGGCCTATAAGAAACAATTATCTGGGAACCCTATGTATTGGTTTGTATGTGTGATCTTTATTCTAGCGCTAGAACAAAGTCACGAGTGATAGTAAGTGTGTGGATCCTGTACGCTGTCACTATAGTGCTAGTGGCTTTATCGCGTTTGTACGTTGCCACGCACTTCCCGCACCAGTGCTTGCTCGGGGCTTTGGGCGGTAAGTACAACCGGCAGCCATTGGTTGTCTTTTTAAACCACTCATTTTGTTTGTGAAAATTGATTTGTGGTCATACTACAACATGGTACATAAATAAATTATACACCTACGTAATGGTTTTGAAAAAGTCATTGTGCTTCCCTTGAAAGCTTGTCTTACCCCAAATTTAACACTTAACTTAAGTATGTAAGTAACTTGAGTACAATATATTTGCATTCTGCAAAACCACACTTTGATACGTTTTCTGGTTCAAACATAATCATGTAGGCAATCCAATATTCTAATAAAGGTAGGATTCACTCAGTGTCTCTCGCGTCTGCGACCACAGACTTGGGGAGCGAGTTGCAGACGCGACAGGATATAGTGTTTCCTTAGGTGTGTCTCTTGGTCACCAGTTGTGGGTAATTGATTTCCTCGAATAGTGAAATTCCTTTGAACCACTTTTTTTTTATTATTATTGTAAATATTTGTTGTAAACAACTTCTCTTCTATTTATTTCCTGTGTTGGCAAGCAATTATGACAATATTAAATACAACTCTACTAAAACACACATTTCCTCGGTGGTGCATCTGCGTCCACACTCCTGTAAGCTTAGAGAGCAGTGTGGACGCAAACGCAATGTAGAGACGCAGTACACGTGCTCTGGTCGGAAAGTCGCAGCCGCCCTGAAGGATCTGGACACAAAACAAACAATTGAAACCAGTCCAGACGCCAGCTGCACCAAGGGAATTGTACCTTAAATCGGCTGTGAATCAGGCTCTTGATGTTTTGAGTGTATTAGTTAATGGGCTCAAATTTAAATCACGGCTTCATTAACCACTTTCCTGTTGGCTTTTTAATTTTTTCCTGCACTGATTTTTTTTTTTTATTTTTTTTAAGGAACATTTATTAGGTAAAAAATAACTTTTACAATTAGTTACAATAAACACCTGTTGTCAATAGTGAGTAGTATGTTAGAGACATCTATTGGGTAAAAGAGAACTTATACATGGATAGAGTCAGAAAAACACGACCAAATAGAAACTGGAGCATCAAGGATTATGTTGCTCAAGCTAGACACAGTTAATATTTGTAAGAAGAGGCTGCCTGCAGACAGGCGGTTAGTATTAACTCTTTTTATTTCTGCCACAGCAAAAGTTACTTTTTAACTCCAGTGAAGTGGTAAAAGCCAATCCAGGAAATTCGGGTTTCCTACTTTTCTCCTACATTCCCATCCCACTATTGTCAACCACCAGAACCTGTGGTCACTATCTAGAACAGGGGTTTCCAAACTTTTTAATGCCACCCAAAGATTAATCTTTTCTCGGCTGGCGACCCAAATGTCCAAGACATTATTGTATGCCTTGATTATCTTACAGATTGAGATTTAGAGCACCTTTTAAAACAGAGATGGGCAACATATGTTTGAATGTAGCCACAGGTGTGGCGAGGGAGAAGTAAAATATGCAACACTGTATAAAAATTATTATTATTATTAGCACCGCGTCTTACTACCCGTTCGGGTTATACGCACTTACTCTAATGTGTAATGGTAGGGTGATTGTGAGATGAAATGGAGGACCTACAGTTTAACGTGGAATCCGAACCACGGTGGAGGCCTGGCATTCCTCACATTCACAAGATGTCTTGTCAGAGGTGAAGGAAGGGTTTGGTAATCAGATAAATCTTTGCCGGNTAAATCTGTGCCGGGACCGAGGATTGAACCCCGGCCACCAGCATAGAAGTCTGACACCTTACCCCTAGACCACCAGGTCACCCCGTGTAAAAATTGAAAAATTAGATTGCTCAATCGAACATTTAAAACAACACACTGTTTGAACAGGTTTATTCAATACCGTTAAACTTTGACTACTCAGTTACAACTGCCTCAGACGCAAATGATTAAAACTGTCCAAATTGAAAATGTAAGAGAGTAAAATGCAAAATTTAACAAAACTTTTATCTGAAGCTAGAAATGGAATAAAGTGTTGGAAAGGGGAGTAGATAGTATTGGATGGCAGTGTTTCGTTAATGACTAATTCAGAAAATGTACTTCCAAATATGCAGAAAATATCAAGTTACAACCATCACATGCTGTCATGAAAGAGTTAATTATGCTGTGAGAAGCGATAAACTCACAACACTTTAACGGCCAATTCGCCACATGTGGTGATTGATGACAGGGTTGCCCACTCCAGTTTTATAGAATAAAAACATAATTACTTTGGTAAACATTGCTAATATTTTACTTTATTATTATTATTACTATTATTATCATTATTACTATTATTATTATCATTAATAAATAGTATTATTTTACGGATACTAATAGGGTTCATCAAAATTCACATCTGCAGATCACATACTGACTATACATGAATACATGAAAGAAGATGCATTCACTATTTCTAGATATCAAATATGTCCATTTATAAGAAAGTTGTGGTATAGTTCCATTTTAATTTCATAAATAGTATTTATTAGCTTAACTTCATTGGATTAATCAAAATAATTTAAATATATTGTTTATCATACAAAATGTAGAACACAACTTGACAGTCAATAATTTATTCTTCTACACACTCTCTCAAGGTGGGAGGGAGGGTGGGGAACACGAGTAAAGGGTAATATTTTTGCAATTTTTTAACAAAACTGGCCAAAAATAATCAAATATTTATCCAGTAGAAACAAAGAGTTTAATTTTATTTACATGTAGATACAAACAGTTGTTGAATATATGTCAAGGGTGTCCTGGAATTTAATGACAACTTTTTCTATTAATTTAAAAAGTTTCTTATCTAATGCCACTTTGGTCATGACAGATATTCAACAACTGTTGGTATCACCATGTGAAGAAAATTAAATTATATGTTTCTATCGTAGCAATATTTAATTTATTTTGACAACAAAAAAAAGTTTTGCTATAAAAACTGCTAAAACACTGCCCTTAAGTCGCGTTTCATATACTCCCACCTTAAGTTAATCAATCATTGGACAAATACAACCCTCCCTGGTTCGCTGACATACCGATATGTTTTCTAGGCCTCAGCAGAATACAACAACTTGTTTGGTATTTGCCACAATAAAATACATATTGCTAAACCGCTCCTGGTTTGGTTTAACATCTAAGTAAAATATAAAACAATGGATATATTCACAAAATTAACCTTATTTAAGTAATTAATATCTTGGGCACCATAGTTCCTGGAAAAGCCCTTTGCAATGCTCTCGCTCTCATAAGAGACATTTGAATTCTACACTTTTATATATTGTCTCTTTATGTGCTGTGAAGGGAGACAACATACAATAAATACAATGTCTCGGAGAAAGGGAAGGAGACAGAACGACTGGTTTATAAATCCAGTCGATCCATCACGGTGAAGCAGCTAGTAGAAAACGCTGGTAGTTCGTATTCAAGTACCAGTACTGCAAGGCTTCATGTTAGGCACTTTGCAGTATCAGACATGACCGACTTCGATGTGTGTCAAGTGTATATGAATGCTTTTTTTCACACGATTTTGCTTTTGTCAGATCTCAATAAAATCCTTCATAATTTTTCAGTGTCATAATGAATATTTCATAATTTTTGACAAATTTAATTTTTATGGCGACCCTCAGGTCAGTCAGTACCAAAGAAGCCACGGGGCTACTGTATGAGCGGGGAAATTTGCATTTTTGGATAAAACAAAAGTCAGGGAACTTTATTTCTGAGGTTTTATGACCATCCTATACAAGTGTGTGTGTGTGTGTGTGTAGGTGTGTTGGTGGCCTGGGTGTTCACATCCCCACAGTCATGGGTGTGCCGCTGGTGGAGCCGTAGCTCTCGTCCAATACTTATCCTCGCTGCCCTGTTCACCACCCTACTCTCTGTGGGGGCATACTGGCTGCAGCGTCTGTTAGGAGTTGACCCCCAGTGGTCCATCAAGCTCGCCTTCAAATGGTGCGAGAGTCCAGACTTTCTTCACGTCAACACCACCCCGCTGTTCTCACTCGTGAGGTCTTGCGGGGCTCTACTTGGAATCGCTCTTGCAACCCCACTTGTGGCCAGGCTAGTATACTTAAACTCCTCTTTTAATGCTTTGTCACAAACACATTTTATAGCAAGATTAGCATGGTGGTTACCACGCTTTGTCTATTGACTCAAAGACCAGCATTGGGAATCTGGCCCGGTATACTACAGATCACACACACACACAATATACCTCTCCATTCCTTCTACGTGTGGAATTTTTTAGTGTTTATTGAAATAGAAAATCTGAATCCTGTTTCTTTGGATTCAATTTTATAAGTTTTGATAAACAGCTCAGTGGCACTTGAGTGTTTAAATAAGGTAATCAGTTTTTTGTTTGGATATTAACAAAATGTTAGAATAAGTTTTATGCTTTGCTACTTTCACTAATTCATAAGAGGAGCAGCATAAAACCGTACTTATAAGATTATCCGTAGAGTTTGATTCTTTTACCGTCTCATGAACCAAGGATTTATATTAAGATGGATTTATAAGAGGGCTCAAAGGTTAAAGAAAAGAGTTAGACTACCAATATTGCAGAATACCACTATTCTTTTAAAAGTGGCAAAACTTTGTAAATAAAGTGTTACTGTGCTTCTAGCTAAAAACAAAAACTTCATACTTAATCCATCTTTTCTAACTTTCTCCACACTTCCCTATCCTTGCATACTCCCTTCGCTTCAACAATATCCATACTTGTACATAATCTTTTTTAAACTCTTAATGTTTCTCTTTTTCACACATCTGTCTATAAAATTTAACCACGTCTTACATGCCATTGTTACAAGTACCTTAGATTTTATCATTGTGAACCACAACCAACTTTTATCCAACAAGCTGCATTCTTTAAACTAGTGTTTAAATTCAATCCCAGGGTAGTTTGCTAGCATTTGAATGCATTGATGAGGTGAACTCTTAAAAGTACTGTTGGCAATCTGATTTTTGTTTTAATGTTTTTGTTGGATTAAAAAAAAATTGAATGATTTATTAAATTTGTATTTCTGTCACAGGTCTCGTGTACGCCACAACCCAGCAATCGGCTTGGTGTGTTCTATTTTTCTTGGCTGGGCGTTCAAACTGGCCACCGAAACTGTACCGACAGGTGACGTTAAAATATTCTACATGTGCCAGTTCCTTCTTCACGCTGTCGAGCCATACCTACTTCTTGTTGCTGTCCCGAGACTTTGCAGTCTTGGCAAGTCCAAACTGAATTGAGAAGCTTTAATTGTTTGAGATTAAATACAAAAATAATTTATTTATGTGTACACATTGGTTTAATTTTGATATTTGCTTTCATATTTTACTTCAACAATTATATAATTTACTTATTTGTCACCCGTTGTTAGAATTAGATAATTCTAGTGTGCTTGACTTTGACCAAAGAATTTAGATTAGATCTTTGATCGAGTAAACTGGTAGTATTTTTTGTTTTGGGTTTATCTATGCACTCGAAGTGTTATTTCCACCATGTGAAGAATGTTGATTTATTTATTTAGACTAGACGTTGCTAACATCAAAATCACTGGCTCTTAACGCATAATACTACTGGTTCGTTTTCTCCTACTGCATCCTAGTACCTGTTATATATACACTGGCAAAAATTACCTAAGTGGAATAGGGGTGAAGATTGAATTTCATTGGAAATGCACCCTTAATTATGTGGAGGGTGAGAAGGAAATCTCTGAGAAAAAACCACAGGCATTTCAAGGTTTATTCGCTGTCATTTTTTTTTTTTTTTATGAGTGCCATTTATTTTGAAAGCAATAGAAACATGTCGACAGTTTAATACAAATTTTCTAAATCCAGTTCAAGTTTCTTAAAACCCAAACTTGTTGAAGCAAATGTATTAAATAAAACTTATTATGGCCAGTAAGATTTTTTGACTCGTTAGTTGTTTTTTTTAATACAGTCATCACTGTTTCCAGCCTGTAGCCTGGGTCAGTTTTTTTATTAAAGCCATATATATATATTTTCCACTACCGGCTGGCTAGACCTGTCTTGGCTTCATATGTCTTATAATTTTTTAACTTAAGACTAGGAAACGAACAACATCCAGTGCCCCGGTCGTTAATTCATCACTGTGAAAAAAGGGTAGACCGAAAACTCACATTTAACCAATGATAATTTTTTCGCCCATGCCGGGAATCGAACCCAAGACTCTAAAGCTTAGTAGACAGACCCACTATTGACTGAGCTAAGGTGTTGTATTGTCTCATGTTAGCGAAGAAATTAAACCAAAGAATATTTAAGAAAAGGTTATAGTACTTCATTACTGAGACGGTGACCTGGCGGTCTAGGGGTAAGGTGTCGGACTTCTATGCTGGCGGCCGGGGTTCAATACTCTCTCCCGGCACAGTTTTATCTGATTACCAAACCCTTCCTTCACCTCTGACAAGACATCTTGTGAATGTGAGGAATGCCAGGCTTCCACCGTGGTTCGGATATCCACGTTAAACTGTAGGTCCTCCATTTCATCTCAGTATCACCCTACCATCACACATTAGCGTAAGTGCGTATAACACGAACAGGTAGTAAGACGCGGTGCTAATAATAATAATAATTTGTTCATTTAGCAAACTAATTATCTCCTTATCTCAGTATTGTTAATTTTTCAATTTAAGTGTGATTAACACTTCCCCCTATTTTGTAAATGTTACCCTTGATGTTTTTGTTTGGTTTTTCTTCCCTTTTTCTGACCAAAAATGTGAAATATATAAAATACAAACGATGCCGAAAAGCAATATTTTTTCACATCTTAAGTGGGTGGATAGATTATATGAATGTTAAAACACACATTTAACGACAATAGTTTGTAGGTAGAGTGGAAATCACAGTATAATAATTGTCCATGAAATATCACAATAGTTATCGCGTCCACACGTGAAATATAAGTTAGTAGTTCGATGGATGGGAGGGGAATCACATTTGTTATTCATAGCTGTCCATTTTAATAGTAATAAAATGTTATAAAGTTGGGACACAAAAAAATTATGTTTTTTTCTCAAAAAGTCCTTAGTTACCTATTATATGGTATTAGGAAATTGAAAGTTGATTGCCGCACTTACCAAAAGTATGCCACCTTTTCCTATTTTGAGTTAGTTCAACCAGTCGACCTTTACCTATCTTGAGCTAGTTATATCTAGTCCATTAAAATATGTTACCCTTCCACCTGCGTCTTGGTCTTCCCAATGGTGTTATCTGTCGGTACCTTGAACACAGTTCTAGATTCTCCCATTTGTGCTGCATGTCCTGCCCACTGTAATCTGCGAGACTTGATTATCCTAACAATGTCTTGCGGTGAGTACAGGATATGTAACTCATCATTATGTAAAAAGCCATACCTATGAAAATTAGACTGTAGGTCATTCTTTTTTAATTTTCTTAAACTTTCTCTTTGATTTTCTCATTTTAGAATGTATTTTGTACAATTTCCACACCTTTCTGATATATAAACCTAGCTCAAGAGCATTTACGAACAATTTTCCTTCAGAGGGGAACACTAACTGGTTAATTTTGTTCATATTTTCACTGTCCCTGTCCCTACATACTATTCTCTTTATTGTATAATGTATCTTTGTAAGGGAAATAAATTAGTCCTTGTGTTGTTTGTTAAAAATTAATTCCTACAAAACAGTCTTAAGAGTGTAGATGTAATTATAATTAAGAGTGTCACCTCGTTAGGTTTACAAATTCAAAAATAAAAAGCATCGCTTTTAAAACTATTCTTTTATGCTGATTTTTACAACCAATAACTAATATATTTCATCCGTGGTTTTTAATTCAAGAGATATACAATACACAATATGCTATTTTAGTAAGAATAAGCTTGCGGTTCCAGAAAAAGAATCGTTCCTATCTTTGGTCAGCCAATGAAACAGATCTAACCTTCAACGAGGTGGTGCCCTTAGATCAATTATTTAAGATATGTTTACTCTGTATAACACATGTTGTTTCAATTGTGATTTTGGGTAAAGAGCCTGTCTCACCTCCCTTTATAACATGCAACTTAGGACGGTAATAAAATTCAAACCTCGTGTCGGATCGAGGTGCGGTAGCCTGGAGTCTTGTTAGTTTGAGACTAGTGAAATTGTTAAGCACATTCAACAAAATATACAGGGTGTCCATTGACCTGAAATCCAGGAAAAAGTCACGGAATCTGATAAAAATTCTGGGATTTTCAAATCTTAACTAGAAAAAACGGGACTTGTATTTACAAGATTCAAAATAACATATTTCTTCCAGTTACTACAGACTGTGAATCTATTTAAACAGTGTCATTCCTGTTGCTCATACTAATCTCAATATTCAAGTGAACTTGTGATTTTCATGTCGTCTTTGTAGGTGACCTGGCGGTCTAGGGGTAAGGTGTCAGACTTCTATGCTGGCGGCCAAGGTTCAATCCCCGGTCCTGGCATAAATTTATCTGATTACCAAACCCTTCCTTCACCTCTGACAAGATATCTTGTGAATGTGAGGAATGCCAGGCCTCCACCGTGAATCTCACAATCACCCTACCATTACACATTAGCGTAAGTGCGTACAACCCGAACGGGTAGTAAGACGCGGTGCCAATAATAATAATAGTAATAATAATAATTCATGTCGTCTTTCCACCCCTCTAACATGTATCTTTGGCCAAAGTGGGGTCATCGCTATGTACATGCACAGTCATTCGATTACGTTATAGGAACAAGAAAATATAATAGAATGGGTCTCACAACAATTTGGTGTAAGACAATCTTTTAATGTCTGATCTCAATGAAACCTAGCTTAGATTGCACAAACCAATAACCCATCGCTTTAGGCTGATATCATATAACACTTGCATGGATTTACATAATCGCAGGATGTGTAAGTGTATATACATATTATTCCGTTAGATTGCAATCTTAATAAAATGACGGTTGAATATATAAAGTTATTTGGAATAGAGCACTAGGCTAAATCATGGTTAAAATTATGAGGGAAAGCCAGCACACTTACCTAGGTGATACTGGAGTAGAAATTGTTTAAATAGAACACTAAAAAAAACACTATAGTGACTGGACAGAATGGAAAATTCAGGTAATTTTACAATATACCTTGTCTGGACACCCTGATAAAACCAAATTAAAAAATATTAAAACTACATTTTGATTTGAGTATAATTATGTAGCTAATATCCTAGTTAATTGGCAGTAAGATGGGCTCTTAAGGTGTGTTCCTGTTGGTGTATAGCACTAAACCATGTTAAGATAGTTTATTTTATATAAGAGTATATTGTTGTTTGTTAACTATCTTGTTGTGCGCATATGAACTGTTATAGTATACAAGACAAAGAGTCTATTTCTCAGTATTACATTTATTGGTGCTTCTTAGATCTGTGATCCTGTTATACAGTAGACTCGTGATTAACTGAGGTAGTTGGGACTGAGCCTATCTCGGATATGAAAAAACTTGTATTATACTGAGCGTGTAGGATTCGTAGGTTGTAAATCACCAGAACATTACTGCATTTGTATACATTGTTTGTAAGTTTCAAAAAATTATTAATTTATCAAAACACATTTCATTACAAAGTTTTACATTTACTGTATTATAGAGTAAAGCTAAATTTGATAAATATATTTAACAAACATTTTACTGTAATGTATTTG
>CABEEJ010008862.1:0-21593 GCA_901482245.1 Timema douglasi
GATGGTATGCTCCATTGGACTTCCACACAATGGTTGTTTTGACTGAGCATCGGGTGTCTCTTGCTTTTTGGCAATTCCTCCCTTTATTCCAGAAAAATTAGGATTCATTTCGGTCATTTTATTTCCACGAGTCCCGGGGAAATAAAGGTCCACACCAGTGGAGCCCCTTTCGCTGGTGTAAGGCTGCTTACTCAGGGAGGTTGCCAGGTATCCCTGAGGCTCCGTTAGATGCACCTCTTCCATGCGCCATGCACCCCATAAGTACGGATGGCATAACACCTTAGGGTTGGATTGGAACACGTTTAGTCTGACTCCTCGGCCGAGGCCTGTCTGGCATGGGAGACCATACCAGTGGCTACACTACCACCAGCATAGCCCTCAGCTTCATTGGAGCCTCAATCCCCGCCGCCCGGTCTGATAGACCTACGTAAAGGCAGTGTTCCCTGGCGGGTTACATCAGAATGGTTCAGATATAGGACCTTCACCAATGTAGGGTGCTGCGTGTACCTACCACGCAAAAGTTATAAAAATACCGACACTTCCCGCTTACAGGTCATTTCATAACCATGAGTCCCAAAGTGCTGAAGCAGGCCCCTCTGCTTCGTGTGATGTATCGCATGAACCCTTAAAAACGTTTCGCCTTGACAAAAACGGCCGACAAGAAACTGGTTGACTCTGTTTGCGAGTGTGCCTACAACACTTTAAAAGGGCGGGTACCGCTAAAAAATGCGCAGAAGACAAAGTTACGTGCTCACAAGCAGGTGTTGCGCAAGTTGGTCAAACGAGGAGAGTGCTGAAGAAGAAGAAGCGACTACTCGTTCAGAAAGGAGGAGCGTTCTTGCCCTTACCTTTAGCCCCTTTAACTAGTGGGGTCCTCGGCTCCTTATTCAACAAGTAAATAATTGAACACACGAAAAAGATGAGATTGGTGTCCCCGGAAACATTACACCGTTACGAGCAACACCATCAACAAGTGGCATCGGCAACAAATCTAGTGGTCTCAGATTTGGACAAGGAAATGGAGAAAATACTCGCTTCAAAACTTGATGACATGTCTAAATGGACTTTATACCAACAGGTGACACAGCGCTTTCAACACCCTCCACCATCTAAAAATAACACCACCACCACCTCCACCACCACTACCCCTGAAGTGCCTGTACTTACCATCCCAGCTGTTCTTAATACGGTACCAGCATAGGCACGTAAAAAAGCTGAACTTTTACTAGAACATAATTTCCCGCGGCGGCATCTCTTGGGACTCAAACGGAGAAGTGAGTATTCAAGATATGCCTCCCCGTGGATCCAATATTGTGGATTTAGTCAACGAACTGGTCAGAGCAAGAAGACAAAGCGAACCGTCAGGGTGGCAAGAGTTTCGCACGGCGTTGCAAAACATAAACTTTCCGAAAGAATTTATTGTAAATCTGAAACGTTTGGCACCCATTAGAGATCCCACGCCCATACCACAACCATTTACACCTTCGCAGCGCCCTAATAAGAATAAACTGAAGAGGGTAGATGAAAACAGATGGCTACCGTTTAGAACTTAATGGACCAACTAGCCGACATCTACTACGACCCTTCTCCTCCTGCAGGTTTTTCAGGGGTGGCGTCGCTCATAAAGGCTTCCAAGAAAAATCCTGAAAAAGTACGAGAATGGCTTTGTGCGCAGGACGCTTATACCCAACACAAACCTGTGGTTAAAAAAGTTTACACGCAACAAGTACGTGGTGTAAAACATTGACGATCTCTGGCAAGCCGATCTCAACGATATGCGAAGTCTCAGAAAATACAACGACGGTGCAGTGTACTTGCTCACCGTCATTGACGTGTTTAGCAAGATGTCCTGGGTGAGGACGCTTCCATCCAAGACGGGGAGCGTCGTGAGAGACGCCTTTCGCGACATTTTCAAACAAAGCGGCCGTAAACTTCTAAATATACAGACGGACAAGGGGACAGAGTTCAAGGCACGTCTAGTCTGGAAATTTCTCAAGCAAGAAGGTGAGCATTACTACACCACTCATAATCCGGACGTTAAGGCAAGCATCTTGGAACGATTCAATAGAACTCTGAAAGGACGTGTGTGGAGTTACTTTACCAATAATAACACGTATACGTATGTGGACGTCCTCAAAGATCTAGTTAACGCTTACAACAGCGCCAAACATTCCAGTATCAAGATGTTGCCCACTGACGTTTCAGAAACAAATGTGCTTCAAGTCAGAGATACTCTGTATGGCAAAAGGCGTCAAAACTCGAAGCCTAAAATAAAAGTCGGTTACACGGTGCGTATTAGCAAATCTAAAATGCTGTTTGAAAAGGGCTACAAAAGTTATTGGAGCGAATAGAATTTCAAAGTCAGCAGTGTCGTGTTGCAACCACCTGTCGTCTACAGACTCACCGAGTTTGACGGCGAAGAAGTGGAGGGGACGTTTTTCGAACCTGAATTGCAACGCGTACGTCTCCCTGAAACTTTTAAAGTTGATAAAATTCTACGTGTCAAGGGTAAAGGCGCCAGAAAGAAAGTGTACGTGCAGTGGAAAGGTTACCAAGCCAAGTTTAATTCCTGGATTCCTGCCAGTTACGTCAGCTCACTACCATGAAGGACCAATTTTACATCACTTTGCCGAGCGACAGCTCTATGGGATATTTCCCGAAAAATACCCTCACGAATTTCACCACGCAACTTCCTTACCGTCTTACACTCGAAGGCAGGTAGGAAGTCAGTCTGGCTGAATTTCAATATCCATGTTCTTTCACCACCGTACCCGAGGGTCAAAATATTGTATGGTACAACTGGGTGGACGCTAACGGCTTGGAACAAATATCCAGGGATCATATCCCCGCTGGAAACTACAGCGCTATCCATGAATTGATCAAAGCTCTAAACGAATTAGAGGAGTTTAAACGGGATTCCGGAATTGTATTCAAGTACACAAACCCCAACATAAAAGTGGACGTTGTCTCTTCTTCACCAAATATACAGCTGCTGATTCTATCAAGCCAACTAAGTCTACAGCTCGGTTTCGATCCTCAGTCTAATATGATCAAAGTACCAAAGTCGCCGTCCTCCGCCAACATTCTACTAGGCTTGCCTTCGCAAATGTACATCTACATGGATATTGTCGATCCTCAGCCCGTGGGTGACATTGTGGCACCGCTGTTACGTATCGTCGGTATCAACAACGTAAACTATCTTTACAGCATACATAAGACAGTTAGCTATGATCCGTTGTACTACATATCTGTTCTTAGAATAGAAATTGAAATATTGGAAATCAATATAAGAACTGACACGGGTGAACCTGTACCATTCGAGTTTGGAAAAGTGTGCGTGAAACTTCATTTTCGACGTTGCTCAACATGAACTGTACCTACCAAAGATACTACGTCAACCAGGCTGGAACAGGAATATCTTCAATCTACCACGGTGTTCCCTATCAACGAGAGCATGGGATAAGAAGTTTTTCAGTGGCCTTTTCAAAAGCGTCGTACCGTTGCTGAGAAGTGGCGCTAAAGCCATCAGAAAACAGGCGCTTCATACGGGTATCGACTTGCTCTCTGACGTTGCCAATCAACGGTGTCCTTTCAAAGAGGCTCTACGGCAACGTGTCGGCGAGGCTGGAACAAAACTGAAACGCAAGGATGAATAGAAGATCAACACGCTGATGACCGGCTCAGGCTATAAACAGCGTCGTAAGAAGCAACGACGTTAGTCTTCAGTCGTCGCCCGACATAAAAAGGTCAAGAAGCAAGCTAAAGATATTTTCAGTTAAAATGTCGTTTCTACACCTCCAGTCCTGCGAGTGTGCCAGCAATGAACTCTATCTCTTTTCCGTGCCACCCACTCTAACCAGTCTTGAAAGTGGGAAATGACTCCAGTACAAACCTGTCTCTTCCCTTACCGATGATTCACCCATAGAATTTACCGTTACAGGACAAGGCGAGTTCTATATCTTTATTTCCCAGACTATGCTCTATCTCAGGGCGGCCATCATGAAATCCGACGGTGGCGCTTTCACAGAGGTGTATCAGATCACTCCCGTCGACAATTGGTTGCATTCGCTATTCACGCGGATGGATGTGTTTTTAAACCTAAAACTAGTCTCACCGCACAGAAACAGGTATGCCTATAGAGCCTACATTGAGACGCTGCTCAATTACAACAGTAAAGCCAAAAGAACGCATTTGACTTGCGGTCTGTGGTTCGCAGACACCCCTGGAACCTTTTAGTAGGCTTACGCATGCAACAAGGGATTTGAGGACCGTCGCAGTCTCACCACAAAAAGTAAGACGGTGGATCTTTCGGGGTATCTACACGGTGACGTGTTTAACAAAGAGATATACCTTTTAAACGGCACCGAACTCAGAGTCAGGTTGGTCCGTTCCAGAGACGGGCTTAGTCTTGCGGCGGTCCTTGAACTCCCTCACTTTAAGGTTCCCATCGTTGAAGTCGACCTTCTAGTGCGACGAGTCAAAATAGCACCTTCTATACTGTTGGCACATGCCAAAGCATTAAATGTCAGTCCCGCAAGGTATCCCATCACGCGTGTGGAAGTAAAAACACTCACTATTCCTACGGGCGTGCAAGGTAAATCACTGGACAACGTATTCACTGAACAGTTACCCAAACGGTGCATCGTGGGATTTGTGTCAAACTCAGCGTTCAACGGAGACGCCACCAAGAACCCGTTCAACTTTCAAACGTACGCCATGAACCATTTCTCGATGTACGTGGACGGGGAACAAGTACCGTCGAAACCGTTACAGCCCGATTTTTCAAACGGGCACTATGTCATGTCCTACCACACACTGTTTTCTGGGACGGGTATCCATTTCATGAACGAGGGTAGCGACATCACACGAGAAGCCTTCCCCAAGGGATATCATCTCATTGCTTTCTATCTCACGCCTAATCTGTCCGCCCACATGACATCGCATTGGAATTTGACGAGGCACGGCTCTCTGAGCATCGAAGTGAGCTTCACCCGGGCTCTCACCGAAACCGTCAACTGTATCGTGTCCGGGGAGTTTGCCAACATTATCACCATTGACAAGGACAGAAACGTCGTGACCGATTATGAAAGTTAATATGAACGCCTTCCAGCCCCTTACCCTCTCATTTAAGCCATGGGCGTCATTGTGGATTTCCAGAGCTTCATCGACCACAACAAAGAGTTTATCGTCAAGGAACTGAGTGCTTTATCTGTATTTGGCACATTACTTCAACATTGGGTGTTAAAACCCCCATACGCTATCGAGGAACTCTCCGCCGATGCCAGAAAGAAAGCCGACTATATAGTCAACAATCTGCACGGTATTCCTTGGGATAGCGGTAATGTGGATTACAGCCTGCTCGAATCCCTCATCTCCCGTGCCACAACGCGTGCAGAAAACGTCTACGTCAAGGGGGCGGTAAAGAAAAAGTTTCTAGTCAAATACACGTCTACACCCATCGTAGATCTGTACGATAGAGGTTGTTCGTCACTGAAAACACTTAAATTGGGTCTCACCATGTGCATGGCACATAGTTCTGTATGGAATTTCTGTTCGTCCTCTATCGTCTGGGGACTTCGGGATTGGATGATTGAAGATGTACACGCACACCTTAAGACGTGCGCTGAAAACAAGCCCGTGGTTCCATTCTGTACAGTCGGGTGTTTTCCCTGCTGATCAACTACCCGCTAGAATAGCTCGACCTGCCGCTCTAGTCATCAACACCGATCCACACACCAAACCTGGGACGCATTTGGTCACCATCTTTATCGACAAGAACGGTGTGGGAGAATACTTTGACAGTTATGGTTTTCCGCCCCGTATAAAGTCATAGCTGGCATTTATACGCAAAAACAATTTTCGCACGTCCCATAGCACGCTACAACTTCAAATCATCGCATTGGACGTTTGCGGCCATTACTGTCTCATGTACCTTCTTTATCGCACCCTAAACATCCCGATGAAAACTTTCCAAAGCCTATTCTCACCCACCAATCATAAAGCCAACGACGCTAGGGTGGTGAAATATTACAACACATTTTTCAAGACTGTAGGGGCATGCTGCCCTTCAAGAGGCCGTTTCCAAGCGGCGTGCGCCTATAAAAAGGGTGTCCCGATGGTGTGCCAGCCATAACCGCTAAACAGCATGGAAGGTCAAGACATTTGCAGCAGAAAAGCAAAGCCGGTGAAGCCGCTAGCCGTCACCAGTATTTTCAACACATTGTTCCCGCTGGATGGAGTCGACTCCAAGCGGGTCATAGTCGGCGTGAGCGTCAAGAACAGCTTTACCCCCTATGTCCAGATAGAAAAATGCGGTGGGAACTTCGCCGTATTTAACCGTACAGAGTGGCAAGAACTGGGCAGCTACAAGTCTGTAATATCAAAGTTTTTCAGCAACACGCAACCTCCTCAGAAGATTAGTCAGACTAATCACGAAATCTCTCTGAGACACATGTTCGGTCGCATGGTCGTCATCAACGAGAAACAAGACGCTGGAATCAAACGGGTCCCCTATCTAGCACCTAGCTGGGCGTGTCTTTGGGAGGTGTGGGACCTCATCTACTTCACCGTCGACCGACGGAACATGTGTTCGACACCCGTCGCACGCTATTGCAACGATTTGATCGACACATTCGTCGTGTATGTATGGGACACGCTAACAGAATCAGCGGAAGTCGTCGACCTAGAACAGCCTACGGTGGAAACGCACATCAAAAACCTGGATCTTATCATTGCTACCTACTATATACGTCAAGTCGTCGGTTTGGACTATTACAAGTTGGATTGTGAACTAAAAACATTTTTACCAACGCATCTAAGAGACACTGTAGAAAAACGTATGAACGAATATATGCGTCATTCCTGTAAAAATGTATAATTGTGATCTTTAATAAATATACGTATATTTGTAATATCTGTGTTTTATCTACTGATTGTCCCTTACAAGTCCCAAATTGTCTTGTCTGCCCGCCAACCTGGCGCCAGGGTTGCGACATAACACGCAATGATTACGTCATTGGGAAAACCCAATGTTGTTGAGGTCACGATCTATTCCTGTCTTGTTGACTTGGCATACTGGCGCCAGGGTTGCGAAGGAGGAGGGGGGTCTCAAGGCAGGGGAACCATTTATCACACTCTAGCCCCGACAGCCATAGCGCGAGGTTCATGCTGCTTGTTCCGGGACAGAGCCTTGTGACAGAAGACCCAATGTTCATTCTACCCCCGACAGGCATAGCGCGAGGTTCTAATAAACTACAACGCCCTAATCAATTAATAAAAACTCCAATACCTCTATCCTACCAATTAATTAATTAACAATAATCAATTAACAATAATTAATTTCCAATCATTAATAATTAACCATCAAGAAACAAGATGTCTGGAGGAAAAGGTGAAGGAGGAGGGGAATCAAACTGTTGTGGAAAGTAGGTCAGGGAGTAGGGGGAAGGAGGCTATTTATAGCAGCCAATCAGAGGAAAGTAGGTTAATTGAAATCACAATACTTTCTCGCGGTGTGACGTAGTGATCCCATACGCCAATATCACTACTATTTAGTACGCCTTAAGTGTGGCGCTACACTTAGTACATGACGACACCTAGCTAAACCAGAATGGAATGGGCCAGTTTCCTATGCGAGAACGGCTCATTCCATTCGAGTTTAGGTAGGTGTCGTCATGTACTTAGTGATAGCGCCGCACTTGATGCGTACTAAACTCGACTTTGAAACTTGTCCTAAGAGTATACTTATTCCCTTCTTGAGCACTATCTCAACTGCCGAATTTGACCGAGTGACCTAACTTGGTTTCATCCTCGGTATTACCACCTAAACTAATCTGAATATGCTACTTAGTGTATCCTTCTAATCTCCCCTTCATATTCACTATCGCCAAGCTGGCCTTTTTAAGATTTAGTTTTGATTTTGAAGAATAAGTTAGTCACCTTTTTAAAAAAAACTTTATCGTGGAATTATAATATTTTGAACAAGTCACTATGTAGTTCCTCACTGTTCAGTCGGCCCTTGTATCTTTCCTCCGTAATTGCACAGACCATGCCACCCACCTTCTCTGCTGCCTGCACCGCTCCACAGTCCATGTATCTGAGCCGTCCGTGATGATTTCCCCACTGTAGTCAGTACCAAAGAGAACTCCTCTTCCTATTGGCTCGCTTGGCAGCCACTATCGCTCACGTTTTACCATACCAATGGGAAGTTCCCTTTTTTTCCATTGAACAAGGCCAGGCATTAGTGGAGAGTATTTAGCACGGTGGTTCCTCAGTCAGAGGCCAGTCGGAGACTGGATACCAAACCCGAGTGCGCCGTTTGAAAGAGCCTAATAAATTGTAGTGTTTCGTAAAGAACCATTTTGTCTTAACTCTTTCTCCTTTCACCGTCATCCTTTATCTCCCACCGCGACTCACGATGCCGGGACTCTATCCTACCTCCCACCGCGACTCACGTGTTTGGGACTCTATCCTACCTTCCACCGCGACTCACGTTGCCGGGACTCCGTCCTACCTCCCACCACGACACCCGTGTTGCCGGGACTCCTTCCTTCTACCTCTCCACCATTCCCATCTGTTTGCCCTTGTCACCAGTGATTCCATGGGATGGTCTTCACCCACCGCTTCAGCAAAGCCCACACGTGTGAACACAACGTCGCCGTAGTCGTGACATCAACCAGTTACCCCCGAAGCCACAGCGAGGGATAACAACTAAAAACCTTTAAATATGACATATTAATGCTACCAGTACTAATTCAATAAATATAAGTAAATAGCATCCAGTGTGGGCATCTCATGCATGACACCAGAATCTCTTTGAAACCGCCCTCCCCCTTTCCCCCGTAACGCTCTTCTAAATTACTGAATTGTTCGTACCACCATGAGGCCTGCATCGTATGTCTCCCATTGGGTTTCGTTTTTCCTTTATTCCTACTCTTTATTTGATTTGTTTCTTCTTTCTCTTTTTTATCAAGCATAAATATGCATTTGTGTATGTACAGAAATACATTTATTTAAAAAGGATTTCCTTTACGTTTTATTTTATGCACTACAATTATATTCTAATTATTTTCTATTTAATCTTAAGTTTGTATTGCAAGTGTATAATCATCTCACGCAAGGTTTATGTATCATATATTTTTATTTTAAACAGTAAATGGAAGCCAAATGGCAAATATATTATAAATGGAATGAATTTAGCTCTTTACATACACAATTTATCTCTAGTAGAGTTTGAGCTGTATTCTCCAGCAATATAAAAGCAACGTAGGAGGTAGAGATCCTTAGCATGTCTCATTCACTATTTTATCGCAGTTGTTTGTTTAATGGTAGATTCATAGCCTGTCTCTAGTAACCGTTTGTCGCCGTTATAGGTTAGATGTTAGATTCATGGCATGCTTCTCGTTGACATTTGGTCGCCATTATAGATTAGATGCTAGATTCATGGCATGCTTCTCGTTGACATTTGGTCGCCATTATAGGTTAGATGCTAGATTCATGGCATGCTTCTCGTTGACTTTTGGTCGCCATTATAGGTTAGATGCTAGATTCATACTGTGTCTCTATTTCAGTGGCTATATGGTCTCAGTTGTCATTCAAACATTCTACTGAACTCCCAATGACGCAGGCTATTGGGTTTCGAATACCAGCTAGATATAATGAGGTTGTTATTAACTAGTTTTTTTCCAATCCATCTCCACGCAAATGTGGGTACACCTTATCTTAACTTAACCTTTCTCACCCCTAACACATTACCGTTAGTAAATAATCGTTTAACACGCACGAGTAGTGAGAAATGTTTAACACTTCATCTTTTACCCACTCGGGAATAGCTGATACCATGCGGCCACAAAGTGGGTTGGTGGTTGGCAGATAAGGTGTTGAAATTGAAAAAGTTTGTTAACCTCAGGGGCTGTCATATGGCTCGACGCGTCACTCTCGCAATATACTGAATTGCCATTGACGAGTATAACGTGGCTCGATTCCCGGTTTGATATACTGGGGTAGTTTTACTTCAATAGTTCCCTAACTACCCTACACGCATATCCGGGTGAATTTCCTGTAGTTCTACCTTCCTCACCCCTATTTCACTAGTGTAGGCCTAATTATTGTCTGTGAGGGTTAAAAACCATCCTACCTTTAGAACGAGCACATCACCAAAGCCCTGGCTGTCAATTTGTCACCGTTAGATGGGAATAGCCAATTTCACCAATTATACATTTCTCCCCTAATCTAGGCCCTATACTTCTCAAATATATAGGAGGACGTGTTGCCAACCAATTTAAGATATCGAAAACCCAATCCAAGCTAAGTTTCAAACAGACAGTCCTAATGATGTAAGACAATGATGAAGATCAGAGGAGGAAGAGAGTGAAAGAAAGATGGACCACGACATGCCAGGAGTTGATGACCCGTGTGGAAGACCGAAGAGAAGGCTGACGCAAATCTTGACTCATTCCTCTTTTTGGTTTCAAAGATCCTTTGGCAGGTAGCATCGTATTTACTAGTGAGGCTGGCTTAGAAGCCCAATTTCTGTTATACACCTAGAAGACCTTGGTTCAAATCCCACACTGGAAATAGATGTTCGTATCCAGGAGAATGAGGAGGTTAATAATAAAGGGAGGGAGTTAAGGAAAGAATGGAATTTCCAGATAGATCAGGGTGCATGTGACTTGTAAGGGAATATTGAATTAAATCTAGTTTCACCACAAAACATTTTATGCCCTCCTTACAAACAAACACTGGTGCAGTTCCTTAGCCTATTTCATGGCTGATTGACCGGGAAATTGTATAGATGTGAAATAATACTTTCGGACAATAAATCACATAAAAGTTGGATTTTATGTCTGAGCTTGATAGGCCTATGAGTGAAACTATCTTTAGTTTATGCCTGATTTGAACCGTATTATTTACAGCAAGCAAGTAGCCTATTATCCACCCGGCTTTCTTGCTGTAATAATAGGCCTACTGTTCAAATCAGGCATCTTATCGCCTAAAATTCGTGTCTAAATGGGCGGGTAATAAGATGCAGCTTGAACGGCCATTATTTATTGTTTATAAAATGACGTTAAAATGCATCATTACAATCAATCCTTCAAACAGCTTTTAGTTAAAATGTTATGATTTTATGAACACAATATGTATTTGTCATACAGGTGTGTATAAAATAATTGATGTGTTATCAAATCAGAAATGTTTTTATATATTTTTAATTTATACATATATTAATATTGATACACTATCACAAATAAAATTATTGATACATTTTTTTCAATTACTTTAATCTCAGAACAACTTATTTCATCATCGCATCTTACTACCCATTTGGGTTATACGCATGTGTACTAATGACGTTATTTTGTTATGGATGAGTAAGGCTGTACTTAGAGGAAATATACATGAATTTGCACCGGAGTAGAGTGGAAAAACCATTTAGGAAAAACTACCCTCAGTATACCCAAGTGGGATTCGAAACCCAATCATCCTGTCATTGGCAGTCCAGTCTAGTGTGAGAGTGACGCCTTAGACCATTCGACTACTAAAGGTGCTTACATCAGTTTAAGTCAAAATTAAAACTAAAATATATTACATAAATGCTTTTGTAGTTACTAATTATCTTGCGAGTTGTTTTTATCCCAGAAATAGTTTATCATCAAATTTTAGGATGTTCATAATAAATAATCAAAATCTGTGAGAAGGAATGCGCGTAGAAAATTAACCTAAAAGCATCCTCTGGATCAGTAATGTATTAGCTGTGTCCAACTGATATATACTTACTGTGCAAATATGACCTAATCTTTAAATTCTCCACGGACAAATAAAATATTCACACTTTCATTTCCGTGCGAGTATTGGAACAATAGTCTGACATTCACTTCTTCCAAGCAAGTGAACTCTGTCAAACCATTATGACCTTTATTCAGTGGCTCTAGCCAAGCACACTACTAAGAGACACGGCCTTATCTCAAGCGTGATGGGAACTGTGTTTGTTAAGGTTTGGTTGGCTTTCACCAAGGGTATTAAACATACCTTTATGAACCAATATTTGTTACAGAATGATTTAACGGACTAACATAATTCTAGGAAATAAAAAGCACACTGTCCCCCGCTTGTCAATATATCACTGTAAAAGAGAAAACTCAAATTTTGCATTTGATGAATTGTCCGGACAAACCCATAATTTAATATATTTTAAAAACGGAAAAAATGAAGAACAAAAATCAGTTCTATAGTAATTATAAACCTTCAAACATTCAAATATTTAACTTTCCATAAGACATTAACATTACTCAAAATTGAACGTGAGTACAAAATGTCAATTCTTGTATTCTGGTCTGTCTCTAGTTTCTGACGGTTGGGCATATCTGACGGTTGGGAATATCTGACGTTTGGGTATATCTGACGGTTGGGTATATCTGACGGTTGGGTATATCTGACGGTTGGGAATATCTGACGTTTGGGCATATCTGACGGTTGGGCATATCTGACGGTTGGGAATATCTGACGTTTGGGCATATCTGACGGTTGGGAATATCTGACGTTTGGGTATATCTGACGGTTGGGCATATCTGAAGGTTGGGTATATCTGACGGTTGGGTATATCTGACGGTTGGGAATATCTGACGTTTGGGTATATCTGACGGTTGGGAATATCTGACGGTTGGGTATATCTGACGGTTGGGAATATCTGACGGTTGGGCATATCTGACGGTTGGGCATATCTGACGGTTGGTTGGGAATATCTGACGTTTGGGCATATCTGACGGTTGGGTATATCTGACGGTTGGGAATATCTGACGGTTGGGTATATCTGACGGTTGGGAATATCTGACGGTTGGGAATATCTGACGGTTGGGCATATCTGACGGTTGGGTATATCTGACGGTTGGGAATATCTGACGGTTGGGCATATCTGACGGTTGGGCATATCTGACGGTTGGGCATATCTGACGGTTGGGTATATCTGACGGTTGGGAATATCTGACGTTTGGGTATATCTGACGGTTGGGCATATCTGACGGTTGGGAATATCTGACAGTTGGGTATATCTGACGTTTGGGCATATCTGACGTTTGGGCATATCTGACGTTTGGGCATATCTGACGGTTGGTTGGGAATATCTGACGGTTGGGAATATCTGACGTTTGGGCATATCTGACGGTTGGGTATATCTGACGGTTGGGAATATCTGATGAAGTCATATGATCTGCAGCTTTCATGTGATGGGTATTGTCGGTGCCTACAAAATAACAATAAAACACTCCATGACATGAGCCTGTAATCGACCCATACTGACCGAGTGGCCGCTGCCATTAGCGATGATGGTGCCAACATTTGTGGATGGAAGTCTAAAAAAACATTATCTATGTTGACCACTAAAAATATGTTTGTTATTTCTATAGGTGTTTCAAATGTGAGCTCGTTAGAAATACCAGGTATAGTTAGATTGGTACCTGACGGTTGCAAAACTTACTCACTCTATGTTCATAGCAATCAGTCAAGCTATGGGATAAACTGTTATTATTTTTCAAATATTATTAATACTTTTAAAATAATACATTTATTGATATAGTAAAATATTAACACTAAAAAATAAAAAAGGCATTTTTATTTTCTAACTTTTGCTTTTACCAACAGTTTACAGTCGCATCCATTTCTAAGCGGATGGAAGCATTTCTCCAGGTCAACACATTAGAAGCTGTTGTATGATATTTAATTTTATTACTTACAAAATAAACCAACTTTCATCATCTGCTTCTGTTTTAACTCAACATTCTCCACCACACTAAAAGACAGCAATGAAATGTCGATAAAAGTCTAACATTTAACTTAAGAAGATCAATATTAATAAAATATGGGTTGGATTAATTTATTTTCCTTCAGAACTGTTGGGACCTCTGAAAAGTTCGGTCCTAGGTTTGATTACTGGCGTAGCCAAAAAGTATAAGATTAAGGAAATTAGTGCTTCACTTTTAACATTTACTAACCGATAGTCGGAAGACGCAGTGTTTTGTTTTTATTAAGGTTAGGTTAGTTTGTAAGTCATACGATGATTTAATAAATTGTTTCAGAAAGTACCAGGTTAAATACTATTAGAAAGACATATTTGTATGTACTGATTGATGGTCTAATAATAAGTCTCGATCAGAAATTTCAAGATGAGTCTAAGAGATGTATTAATTGAGATACGAGTGGATTGAAGCTTACTACAACCAGGAGATCCTGGTCGCTAGTATATCAGGGTGTCAATTGTCTCAAGAGGTTAAGTCACATTCAAACAGGCCGACATACATTTAACATTTACATCAGTTACTAAAACAATCTTCATATGCGTCAACTAATATGATATGCAGCTTTACCTTTAATAGTAATTCCTAAATAATATTAGAAATACGCCCATGGTAAAAAGTTATCAATCTTGAGTTGGGAATGCGGTTAAAGGTTTTTTGGACCGAGATGGGTTTGTCAGATGAGGCCATATTTCCTGTCAGAGAAGGTCCCGTGTCAGTTAAGGCAGTGTTTCTTATCCTCCACAGTGGCGGTGACGGAACAGGAAGCCAAGCCAGTGATGTGTGTGTGTGTGTGTGTGTGTGTGTGTATATATATATATATATATATAGTGTAATGAACGTACGCCTCATAAAATCATCATCGGGAATGGTCAAGTTCGATGGTGTCCGCAATATCTCACGCATGGCTGAGTTTCAAGCTCTTATCTGACTAGGGGTGAGAGTTTACAGTTTGGAAGATGATTAAGAGGGAGAATGGTGAATGGGTGAAGGGAAGAGAGAAGTGTATGAGGGAATTAACTCAACAATATCACAGTAAGAGATTTTTTAACGTGGTTTATGAACGTCACCCATGTAACTTAACGAAATTACTGAAGGGTTTTTGGTTTACATTTTGAACTATTTATACATACATATATGTGTTTATACATTTATAATATGTGTATATATATATATATCATATTTGTATATATCTACATGAGTAATGAAGTGGAGGGGATATACCTTTCTTAAGATAGAGATAGTGTGTAATGAGGTGGACTATATAAAACTATCATAAGATAGAGATAGTGTGTAATGAGGTGGAGTGGATATAACTAGCATAAGATAGAGATAGTGTGTAATGAGGTGGACTGGATAGAACTAGCTCAAGATAGGGATAGGGTGTAATGAGGTGGACTGGATAGAACTAGCTCAAGATAGGGATAGGGTGTAATGAGGTGGACTGGATAGAACTAGCTCAAGATAGGGATAGTGTGTAATGAGGTGGACTGGATATAACTAGCTCAAGATAGGGATAGTGTGTAATGAGGTGGACTGGATATAACTAGCTCAAGATAGGGATAGTGTGTAATGAGGTGGACTATATAAAACTAGCATAAGATAGAGATAGTGTGTAGTGAGATGGACTGGATATAACTAGTTCAGGATAGGGAGGGACAGGTGGAGTACTTCTGTGAGTGCGGTAATTAACTTTCGAGTTCCTAATGCCTTAGAGTAGCTAAGTAAATGAGACACAAATAGCCAAAGTTTTCTCCACTTCCGTTTTGGTTAACCTTTATGTGTTAACTTGCGTTGTCTCCATTCTAGAATGACCAACTGCTTAATCTCAAATGTGACGCCGACCCGACCAAGTTACTTAGTTGGAGAGAAATTGTTGCTGTGCGCGTAGGCCCAACCTAACAGTTGAGCAACTTGATATTGTTCGTGTGTGCCTCCCAAGACATATTATTGGGGCTAAAAGCAATCTTGAAGAGTAGTGAGACGCGCTGCTAAAAAAAAGCATGTCATTGATAATTTTAAAACCCATACGGTTATGTAAGGTGGCACAGATGTTAGTAGATTTGTCTTTGATTTGTTGGTAAAACGCATCAGGACATGTAAATATGCAACCTGAATGTAATCAATACTGAGCAGACCAGTTATTCTGCAGATTATCTTGATAAAATGAATTCAAAACCTTTTTACAGGGGAAAACTCTATAAAATGATGATTCATTCAACTTTATAGTGAAAAGTTAACTTGTTAGACTTTTAATGTTAGCTATAATTCAAGATTTTGGTCTTTAGTTTTAATCCAGATGTATATTTTACCTCTTTAAACCTCAATAAGAACATCTATTAAACGATCCTTTCCAAGCTCTCTCTATATGTCCATCTCTACTATTTACATTTTTGGGGAGGTGGTCCAATATACTTGATATCTTAGAAAATTATATAAATGGATTAAATAGCCAGGCTATTATTTACTAATTACTGTTATAGCTGTATATAAATATTATATTCTTTCAATTGAAAAATTACACCTGGACACGGGAATCGAACCTGGGACTTATGACTCAGTACGTCAATTATTTGGCCACTATTCTATCCAGCTGTCATTTTTCAATCCAAAGAATATAATAATTAAATAAATGCAAAGACAAATATTTTATTTACCAATCCACAGTTATATACAAATCATAGTTTTCATGACGATTTAAACACAGAATGATTTTGGGTACACGGATGAAGGCATCACTCTTGTCTAGTTTGGCTTAGCCGGATTGGCTCAAATCTTGACTGGGTATAATTAAGTGTATTTTCATCAATGGTTTTCCTATTCTCCTCCCATTAAAATGCTTTCTCCCAATCCTAGCTTCCTCGTTCCTATCCGCTTGTAAATATGTAGATAGGGGGTAGTAAGATGTGAAGCGTGCCTAAAATAAGAAAACAAACTATAATTGGTGCCGATCAGCTGAGGCAAACTTTGGACACAATTAATAAAGCATACAACTTTGTCCAATTAAACATTTAAACAAACTGGTTGTTTTCCTTATGAATATTAAGAAGCATTTATAAAAAACCAAGATACGTAAAAATATGTTCATGTATATTGAATCGACTCCTTTATTTGAATGCAACAATAGTTTCACACGGGTAGCGGGCGTTAGAGCTCGAAACGACCCGTTTAAATCTCCAAACATGTTTAATAGTCCTAACTCCAAAAATAAACAAAGATTACAATGTCTTGATTTAATCACGAAACAGTAAAATTAGATTGTGTCAGCCAATATAATCTCAACCCAAATTGATCACTTTGTTGGAAGGTCATTTATAGACAAGTGTTTTTATTATTTTGTTTATGGCGTTGTTAGAGGCTGCAGGCTTAGTCTCGCGTCTGAATTTATAATGACAGCAGTTTATTACCAGCTGAAGTGGAACATTATCTAAATTATAAAGGATCACTTGTAGAAGAAGTCCTGGAGCTAGCCACAGTGGTGGTGGTACTGTCCAATATGTCAGTCTCACAATATATTTAATTACTTGTATTTGGGAAGTATAGGTTCAACTCTCTTTGGGTTCTATTGTTTTAGGTTGTTTCCACTATTATTTATTGCTCTGGTTTTAACGTCCTCTAAACTGGGTACTTTTCCCATACCAGTCCATTAAATTAAACCATTAAGCGTCACGTCTCTAAACTTATAATTAAATAATTAAATATAGTAGATTTAGTGTCAGCCAAAGTCAACTAAATGTGCACCAATTTACTCAAGGATCACTGGCTCAATGTCAGGCCAAGCTCGAAATATATATATGTGAGTGTGTGGGGGGGGGGGGGGAACAAGGCCCCCCCCTNTGAGGAATGACAGGTCTCCATCGTGGTTCGGATTCCACGTTAAACTGTAGGTCCTCCATTTCATCTCACAATCACCCTACCATTACACATTAGCGCAAGTGCTTATAACCTGAACGGGTAGTAAGACGCGGTGCTAATAATAACAACAGCATGGGTGTTTGTAGCTGTGTTTGTCCTAGTCAAGGTAAGCTGATTAGATATAGTTAAACTAAAGATGTTGAAACATTCATTCAAAATAATATTCAGTTAGACATGATAAACTAAGAGACAATAAAGAGTTGTATTTTATATCAAGAAATTTATCATTTTTCTAAACCTGAATAATCCTATGCTTAAATAATAAAATGTCTATTATAGTAAATATATGAGACAATTAAACATGAAAGGTTAAAAACTCGCCATTAAGTCATGTAAAAGATTTCAGCATTCCTATCTACTCGGGGGAAATAACTTATTAAACTAATAGGTGTTATTGAGAATCTCCTTGTACACATTAGGAAAATAATAATTTTAAAAATATTTCAATTAATACAGAACTAGTATAATACCTTTTGAAATCCAAGGCTTCTTTCTAGTCGTTTTGTCCCTTTGCCATTTGCTGTACAATGATTGCGATTGGGAATCATTTTTAGTGACCCTCAAAATCAGGAAGGCACATTCAATTAAAGACTCTATGCTAGATCAAAAATGTACTCCAATGAAAATGTGTATCTGTTCCTAAATTGAATATTTCATTATAAACAACATTTTGTACATACTTTTTATTTTTTAGGGGCCCCACCGTAAGTTTTCGGTCAGCAAGTATCACTAAACACTTTTGGGTTAGGGTCTACCTAAATGAGAAATTTCCTGTTCTTAGTTTTTTATGACTCAAAGTTTTTCCCACTCTGTTTTTTAAAAACCTTCCCATTCCCCTTCTCCCAGCTTAGGATCCCCTATTTACATTTTTGGTCACCACAAATTCCTGCACCCTTTTGGGTTTGGGCTACTTGGCCCCCTACTAGGTCCTCTGGGTTTCTAGATTTTTTTGGCTAGACAGAGAAACTGATAATCATTATGGTGGAGATATTAGTCCAAGCTCTCATAAAATATATTTTATTTTCACCGGTACTACTAGTCGGACTATCCTTATTTCATCATACTGAAGTGGTAGAGCTGTGAAAGGTTAACTTTTTAGGAAATGTACTCGTATTTGCATGGAGGTACTTGAACCACGATCTCTTCAATACCGTTAAAAAGGACTAGATGAGCTTGACTTTGAAACCCTGTGTGTAACGGTTTTAATCCATCAGTTGTTTACGTATTCTGCTATACTAGTATATATATTTATATATTTCTTAAACATTTATCATCGAGAAAATGTTAAAATTCATCGTCGATTCTTGATACTTTTATCCACGGGTATCAAAGTTAGTAGGATGAGCTATAATATGATTCTGGTAGGAAGAATCTTTTAGAAAATTTAAGATTTTTTTGCTATCAACATTGTCAACATTTCGATATATTATTAGTATTATTTTATATGTATTTATATTATCTATCAGAAGTGACAGCTGCAGATAACATGTCTATAAAGTTTGTCGCTAAATTATTAACTCCATTATAAGCCTTTATTAATGATTTACTTGAAGAGTTATCTTAAAACTGTTTGCGTTAGTCAACGACATAACTAAACATATGATTTTATTTACTTCATAAATTAACGCATAAAGTTTTAAGATGGCTTATAGATCAAAATATATTTGAATGCTTATATTGGGTGTATTATCGTATAAGGACACCCTGTATAATGTATGAACATTTTGTTAGTTCATTTTTAACTTTCAAAAAATGTCTTCTTATTTAAATCCCACTAGGTGACCTTGATTTTTATATTGGGGATGACGCCCTTTACACCTGTAGCCAATATATTTTCTAAATAAATGTGTCACGGCTGTCAGCAAATATTAGATCATAAGACCGTGTAGAAATAGTGCTTAGTTTGTAGAGGACAGCGAGGAATGATACAATATGATGATTATTTGTAGCTCATTATATTATAATTTAAATTAGTTGACTAATGAAACCTGGATATGGGAATTGAAATCCCAACCCTCGGCTTGACTCGCCAATGTTCTAACACTGAACTATTCAAGATTCGTATCGTGTGCAGGGTCATTCTCACTCATATTTTAAGACAGAGTTTGTGATGGACGTGTGTAAATCTGATACCATGAACTATTTTAGGAGAGTTAGTGTTGTTTGGTTATGGGCTATCAATACCATCACAAACAGTTTAATATATAACAGCAAATAAAATATTCACCAATATTGGGTTATTTGTAACTTTTGATTGACCATAGTAGCATATTATTTTCAAGTTCAGTTATACTTTAAAAAATTAACTTGTATTTTATGGATAAACATCAACGAAACTTTTAAAAAGTAATTTAAAATGACTTCTGCAAAGGCATTCAAATTTGGGAACTTTCATCATTTTTAAGAGCTTCCGGGGATATCAAGACTAATAAGGTTTGTATAACCCATAAATAAATGCTCAGCCATTAATAATAAATCATATACGACTTTAAGTAGCTAAGGGCTAAGAACAGAATAACTCTTTGTCGAAATCATGAGGTTTAATTCCCGTGTCAATATGTCATTCTCACAAATACATTTTTAATATAAAACATTTAAATGTAGTTTTATTTTGAATTAGTAAGCATAGCCATATCTTAAAATGTATTAAATTTACAATAGCAATCATCTAATTTTAGATATATATATATATATATTTATTTATTTATTTAGCACCACGTCTTACTACTCATTCAGTTCATATGCTTAAATACTAATTAAGCTAATGGGTTAGGAATGGGGACGGCTGAATTTAGAGGAAGTGTATTATCATTTGCATAGAGAAAGTGGGAAATCATTAAGAAAAAACTACCATCAGTACACCCCACTGGGATCGAACCATGATCTCCCAATAATCAGCAGTTTAGTCTACTGAGAGAGTAGCGCATTAGACCATGCGGCCACAAAAGCGGGCTTTATTAATTATTTTAGATATAAAAGTTACTTTCAACCAGAATTGAAATTTAAATTTTATTGAAAAGTTGTAATAATCTATCAATAACGATAGTGCATTACTCAAAGTATGTATGCTATATATTTTGAAGTATGACAAGCGACTTAATATAAGGAAGTACAGTTTGGTTACAAGATCAAGTTTCGTAATATTAAAATGTCATAAGATAGGTCTGACTTATCTCTAATAGTTTAAATACTTATATATAAGATAAAATTATAAATGAAAGTACAATCTTTGTAGTCGTTTATCGAAATGTATAAACAAATTTGTAATTTTCCACGAACAGCCCAATTGAAATTCAAGTGTATGATTTTTTTTTTAGTGGACTCATGTGTGAAGTTTTTATTTTCATGCAACACACGTTTGTGCTATGTATTGCCTATACGTACAATCTAAAGGCGCACAGATCCTAGTTAAATAAAACCATTATATAAAAAAAGGAACCAAGCAAGAATAATCAAAATCTAAGAAAATTGTACTTAAACTTTTATTGAATTGATTAATTCAGAATGTATTGTTTTTGATAGTTATATACTGGGCTTGATTATTTATACTAGCATTTATTTCTCACTCATTACTTCTTTGATTAAAACTAAGAGAGCTTAGATAGGTTATTGGTTCCATTGACATAAAATTAATTCTATTATTATTATTTATGATAAATTATATATTTTACTATTTTTATTTAGTTGGGTGTAGTTTTCAAATACAGTGCTAAATCGACATAACTTGTAATCCAATATTAATTCACCTAGTAAATGCAGATAGCATTAAATACTCAAGGGCAATCTTCTAGCATCCGATTAACATTTATTATTATTATTACTATTATTATTATTATTATTATTATTATTATTATTATTATTAGCACCGCGTCTTACTACCCGTTCGGGTTA
>CABEEJ010008863.1:0-21585 GCA_901482245.1 Timema douglasi
TAATGGTATCGTTATAATCATCCTACTTAAGAGTCATATCTTCTAGATGTTGTGTGCCTGGATGTCAATTAAATTATGACTCTAAGAAGAGTGATGACTTAAAATCTAAATTCAAGTTTCCTACACTCATATTTTTGAAAAATAAATAGACACGTGCTATTCATATATATATTTGTCCCTACAAACACGTATGTGGTTTGTGAATAATATTTTACTGATTGTTAAATAATTAGGGAAGTTAAAGTAACACGGTCAGACGGAACAGTATTATCATGTAAGAGAGAGAAGTCTAAATTAATAAATGGAACATTTCCTACAATATTAAAAAACCAGACAACATATTTATTAAAAGTTTTACCAAAAAAGAGAAAAACTCTAGAAGAAAAAAGGGTAAATTGAAACTATTAAAAAAAAACATAAAGAATAAGAACTCGCTTAAAAAAAAAATCTGATTTCAAATCAAATTTTTCAAGGTACTACAAGCAAGAGTTAAGATATACAATCATAAATGATAAAATCGCCTTTGTTAAAATAAATATCACAGAAATTTAACCTTCAATTTTTCTTTGTGTAAGTGTAAATCGATGTTTAGCTAGCACGATTCATGTTAAAGGTGTGACATTACTAGAAACATTCTTAGAATGTTAGGCAATTAACTTGAACAGTCCTGTAATCTGTGGTCAACATTTAGAACCATTCTTGAAACAGAAAACAAAATGTCGATGAAAAGGGTGCAGAGCTGTAGTTAGCAATGTTAACGTTCGACTGTTAGTGTTAGTGTTAGTGTTAAGAATATTCAAGGTTTAAACATCAAGCATACTCATACGAATAAATGTTTTTGGCCAAAAAATCACAAAAAGTTTTTCCATACGGACTTTAAATGCAATTGGGAAGAGATTTTTGTGGGTTGACCACTAAAAACTGCACCAAGTGTGAACAACCTTATCTGGTTTTAGTTAAAAAAGTTATTGTAATATTCAGTAATATTTGAATAATTAATAATTATCCAAAATTTTGAAAGACAGATTACAATATAAGAAAAGCGAAAAACGTAAATTAAATAAGCTTTCATAATAACAAAATCAAGTAGATCTGTATGTATCTAAAACTTTGTAAAACATGTAGCCAAAGTTATGTTGATGCTCAGTCACGTTTTTAGTTCTTTTAATACATTTTACATTTGAAAAGGTGCTAACTATATTTCACAATAAATTTAGAGCAAGTATTATATGCTAGATTAGATCTAAGATCACAGCCATTTTTCAAATTTAGTAAGAATGTAAAATACATTTATCATTCGTCAATAAATTGTACTTAACATTAATAACTGTACTAGCACACAATTGATTCAAGTAATTAGATTCGAATAATATAACTGGCGTAAGAAAAGAAGAGGGTAGTATTGATTGTGGTTGACAAAATAAAATCAATAATGTTGTGTAAAAATTACAACGTATAAAGCTTATAAATCTCCAACAGCACGATTTGTTGGAATAGTATATGGGAACGCACGCTAGTTAAAACTGTTGTAAGACTGGTCCCGTGACGTCACCGCAGAAGCATGAAGGCCCGTTAGCTTTCGTAGGACCCGGTTATCACCTCTTTAAAATTGTAATAAGCTAAAATTATCTTAAAGATTACTGACAAACCTTTTTTTTAGAACATTTTACTACCTGATATGACTTTTATGTGACACGCGGAAGCATTTTAAGTGGCACGCCTAAAGTCACAAAATATAACAATAACAAATTTAACGAACGAATTAATCACAAAATTGGGCCAAGTAGGTAAGTTTCTAAAATGTTATCTCAACTAAGTTGGCCGTCTCTGCTGTATTATTTCCAGCTACTTAAGCTGTATTTTCCCTTTCCACTACAACCCCAACCCCTTTTCCCCCTTTCAAGTGCCACCCTGACTAGTCCAGCAGTCAAGGACACATTCCTCAATCTGCACAAATCATATTTTTCATCTCAGTTTGATTTTTGGTGCCGAACTGACTGGTGTGTACTGTGTTATACTCGCTGTAAAATATATTTATATTTCTATAGTGATTCACTTGCTGTTATTGTTTTGTAATGACCTTAAGTAAGCCATCTACTTACAAAAGGATATATGAGGATAATATTGCTCTTCGGGAGTTAATTAGTGAATGGGAACAACAGTTTTTATTTACAAAGGTAAACTCTTCTAAACCTGAGTGTTTTATTTGTGGGGCTAGTGTTGCAAATCCCAAAATGTTTAATTTAAATCGGCACTTCAAACACATGTATCCCAATACTAACATAAAATATCCAATTGGCTCTGCATTAAGAACACAATTTGTAAATAAAAAGAAACATTCACTTGCTGGGCAATAAATGCTTTTTAAAACAAAAAAGTATTCAGCTGATGACAATGGCCACAATATCTTATGAAATCTCTCTCATCATTGATAAAATAAAAGCCATACTCCGAAGGAGGAGAGATAATAAAGCCAAGTCTAATGACTTTGCAAAATCCACTGACGCTCCTAATGTCATTAAGTGGTAGATGACGTTGCACTTTCAAGAAATACAGCTATTCGGTGGATCGATTAGATGTTTGGTGACGTTAGCAAACAAGTAGTTTCGTGTATCAATACTTGTAAATACTTTTTCATCGCCTTTGACAAGAGCTGTGATATAAGTGATACCGCTCAGCAACGTGTTTATGTGCGTTGTATCAACGAGAAAATAGATGTTACTGAAGAACTTTTAGACTTACACCAGTTAGTTTTATGTAGAGGAGAAAATATTTTGAAAGAAATGAAATTAGATATTGAAAACTACAATTTAGATTGGGATAAATTAGACAGTGTTTGTACGGATGGGACCCCGACAATGGCTGGTAAAGTAAAAGGTTTTGTAGCTCTGTTGGAAGGTTATTTTAAGCGCAAATTCTTTAAATACCACTGCATTATCCATCAAGAAGCTCTTTGTGCCAAAGGCATGAAATTATCCTCTGTGCTAGAGCCAGTGGTGCGAGCTAGGGCGTTAAAGAGAATTGAATTTCTTGAACTCCTTGAAGCGAAATTGGATGACAAACGCAATGGTGAGAGTGTCCGTTTGTTTTCGCAGGAAAATGCACTTGAGAGATTTTGGAATTTAAAGGGTAATGTTCTAAAGGTTTTTTTTTAAGAAAATGGGGAGCTACCTGATGAGTGTAAGCTTTTAAAGAATGGAGACTGCCTATGGGATTTAACCTTTCTGATGGGCATTATGGGTCACCTTAACAACTTGAATCAGCGTGTGCAAGGTAAAAATAAAATGTTTACAAATCTATTCAGTTCCTATCAAGCTTTTAAAGAAAAGCTCACTCTGCTGGGTCATAATCTTTCTCAGAATGAGCTCTCCCAATTTCCTCGAATGAAAACATTTTCTAAGGCTAAATGTGGTGGGCTTACAGGCTTTGATAAATAAAAACGTGCTATTTTCAAATTGAAAAACTCTTTTAAAACTAGGTTTTCAGAGTTTCGGGATGAAAAGAAAAATATTCAACTTTTCACGAAATCTTTAACAATTTATATGGAGGAAATGGTTATCTGCCCTTCTGACGTACAAATTGAAATTCTTGAAATTCAGAACAATGCTTCAATTCACAGAAAATACGAGGTTGTAATTGGGAATCCATCCAACCAAGAATTTTCCATCTTCTGGAAATGCCTTCACACGTGTCAGTATCCTACATTAAGAGACCTGGCCTTGAGATATTGTTGTAGGTTTGGCTCTAAGTACATCTCTGAGCAAACATTTTCATTTATGAACTTGTTAAAAAATAAGTACCGCTCAGTTCTCACTGATAAAAATCTAAAAAAAACTGATTATTCTTGATTTTTCCAAAACAAACCCAAATATTAATAAACTCGTAAACGTTAAAGTGATCCATAAACCTCATTGAAAGCTTAAACATTTATTTTTTATTATTTAGAATGGTTTTGATTTCTAATGGTATTAATTGTCTTATTATTTACGTTTTTATTAAATATCATTAATAGAACATAGTCACAGAATTACAGTGTTTGAATGGTGTACAATAGCTGTGGACTATTTTTGGAATGAAAATTCTTGAAACATACAATTTTTAATAATAGAAAGTTAAATATTTTATAAACGGTTTGGCTATTCTTTTTTTTTCTGATATCTTATCTGAGAAACACAGATATAACCCAAACTCTTAATACAATTAGCAATCAATTGTATAAGCAATATTATAGTTTTATAATTAACATCAAATTTTAAATGGCTTTATTTTTTGCTGGCTATATTTTTCTAAAAGTGTTGTGGGTACTGAGGTAACGTTAAGTTTGAGGTTGGCGCAAAAAGTGACACTTCAGGAAAAAAGGTTGGCCACCCCTGTTGTAAGGTATTAATCTTATCTTACTTTATTCCATTCATGTGTAGCTTATTATATATGCTCAGTGTAAGCTGTCAAACTAAGTCTGCCACCTTTCAGAATAAGCGGAAATTACCCTATGCATTCCCAACATAATACATTTTAATTTATGTGTGCCACTAACCTATACTTGCCGATTGTCCACAATCAATCCTGAGAGCTGAATCAAGTTATTTGTGCTACAAATGACAATACAGGGTTTGATTCCCTTCTGCAGGTGGTTATTTTTTTTATTTGAGCCCACCACATATGTTTGTAAAGGAGCATTTTATGCACTCACTGCAATGGAATCAAAGTAATGAAACAAGCAGGATGATGAACCAGACTTCAGGTTGAAGCCATAATCGTTTCCAAGAGTACAGACAAATATAGCAGTGATAATAATAACAATGAGCCAGCGAAAAGTGACAGTTCAAAAAAACAGCGCCACCTCTCTACTCTACCTACCCCGTGCCATTGACGCTGCTCGCCGACGCAGCCGCCGCGGCCGCCGCCACCGCCGCGTAGTTCTCGTACAGCCCGTACATGTTGAGTGGCTGTGAAGTGACGCCCATCGTGAGGTCTTCGTCTGGCGCTTGAGAGGAATCCTCCCCTCCCGTGGTGGCGCACACTAGCATGGGCTCGGTGGGCGCTCCGTCCATGGGGGCGGCCTCCCCGGGCCCACGGGCCACGCCATACACACTACGTGGCCCTCCCGCCAGGATAGACAGGATGTTGTTGCGGTGGTGTTTGGTCAGCGAGCTTGGTGACAGACGAGGGTTGGTCGGTGTCAGAGTGGGGGCTGTCACCATAGGACGCAGTCGGTTCAATATGGAGCCAGTGGGGTGCCCGGGGAACACTGGCAACAAACAGAGGGGTTCTGTTTGAAGGTGGTACAGCTACGATACAAACATACCCGTTGTTATTACATAATCAAGGTCATTCTAGCCTCTAAAATAGGGACATTAAGCCAATTAAAGGTTTCTACGTTCATTCAGCTAGATATATAATTTCATAAATATTATTTTTAGTACCATGTCTCACTACCCGTTCAGGTTACACTTATGTTCTAACTACCCAAATGTGCTAGGGGTGAGGAAAGTTGAATGTAGAGGCGGTCTACTCGTATTGGCATGGCAAACCATCTAGAAACAACAACTCTCAGTTCTATCGACCAGGACTTGGACACTAATCTCCCCGGTCTAGGGTATTGTGAGAGGGACGCCTGAGACCATTCAGTCACCTAAGCGGAAAATTCAATTGATTGTTGATTCAATTTAAATAATTAAATAATTTCGAACTGTATTAGTAATGGAGCCTGGTTGACGCATCAACCGTTGCTATACAATCTACAGAAGTGAATTGAGGTCAGAACTACGGACCCCCAAACCAGCGAGCCTGCGCTGAGAGAAGTTCAAGTGCCAGCACGTGTGGCCCTTGCAGGAAGAGATTCATCCAGCGAAACTCGTGACCCTGATAGAATGAACGGGGCAGCTACTGCCAGGCGGCTTTGATGTCACGTATTCCAACCAGTGAGCCCTGATTGGACCTTGATGTCGTCATTTCACAACCCTCTTCCCCTTATCTTTACTACTAGATAGGCATACGAGATTATATAGCCCGTGTTTGAATCCAAACCAACGACCTTTATATTATTATCGCCACGGAAAGAAGACGTCATTGAAATTGCGGTCATGAATTGTCGTGAAATATTGAATTGAGTCCCAAACATTGAAATGAGTCCCACGCCCATTTCTGCGTTGTCGGAGTGGGGTCCATAGAAAGTTCTGCAGGAACTTGTTAGGTTAGATTATGTTAGTTTATGTATGCTCTTTGTAGCAATCTAAAATAATAAGATTAGATGAAAGTTTCAAAAAACTCAAGAGTTATTGAAACAAGCCCATCGTTGTACTTCATCCTATAGCATTTTGTGAAGAAACAACTTAAAGCCATTAATGACTAATAGCATTTTTTTGTTTTTCATTTAACATGCACTCCATGACTATCTATAAATACTGACTAAAACCTTTATATTTGACGAAACCATAGAGGTTTTAAGCTGGGTTTAGTTCAAACAACTATCCAAAACAACCTGGACCCAATTCAAATAACATAAAAGATAAACAGCTGGTTTGAGGGTGATTTCAAAGTCAACCGAATTGTCAGCTCGTCATGAAAGTGGTTAGTATTTGCATTTTACTTCTCTGCTCTTTATGGCCCAGGATAAAGAAGGTTTTAAGATTTTTATGCAACTTTTTGTTTGTAATATTATTGTAAAATGTAATAACATGATTATTCGTGAACTAAGAGTTAAAGTTTTTATGTGGTTAGTTTAGAGGAGTTATCTCGTTGCCGGATAGGTGAGGTTGTGTCTTTACTTTTAGTTCTAACTGTTCTAAATTTATTTGTGAACTCATTGAGGTCAGTGTGTTAGTTTGATTTATGACTATTAAATTCTAAAAGGGGTGTTGTCAGAAACACGATTCAAAATAAGCAATAATGCTTCAAGAGGCAATTTTTGTACCACACTAAAAAATTGTAGCTGATATTCATTAATTGAAACATCCATTTTCAATCAAATTTTATTAAATGTTTAAAAATGTCAGTTATAAATGACTTTATCTGATTTTAAAACAAAAATAGAATAAATTAGAAGCAAAATAAGACAGATTAAATGACTGAAGACTTATATTTTATAAGGCAGATTGATTTAACAATTCATAAGCAATTGCTGTAGAAATACTTGTCATACTTCGATCCAAAATCGGCGTTTTTGTTATGTCTCTGATTTATTTTACGGAAGTTATGACATCTATCTAAAAGGGCTAAAACTATTTAGTTAAAAATAAAAATCTGGGTATTGTTTTTAAGTTCATCCAGGGAAGTTCACTGATGATTGATATTTGAAAATTATAAACTTAGCAAAAAGAGTTCTAACAAATTTTGTTAATAAATAAATCTGAAAATTTTTTAAAAAAACTATAATTTTGTCCGATGATAATTTTGAAAATATCTTTACAAACTTTACTAAGAATGTATTAGAAAGTGTGCAAATTTTTTTAATATCCATTACTTTATCTGGAAATTGAGACAGAAAATTTAATTTTATTTTTCTCTTCTTTATTAAGGTTACCCATTAACTTATTAAAATGACTCATATATTTACAAGATTTATTAAAATTGTTTGCAAGCTTGTGATACGATGTTAGTGGTCACTTATTTGAAATAAATCGGTGATATTAATTAATGATATTAGGGGTTCTTTCCTACGACAGGTATAATACTTTTGTTTGTCAAATTGAGAACCAATGTGCTCTTTTTCTTGCCTCCTCCTTCAGGTCCCAGAATTTTCTTCTCCCCTTTAAGTCATCTAATATTTGAATCCTTATTCTTCCTAAGCTCCTCTTTCTCCCAACCTTGCCATCTATGACGTCATGCGGAAGAGAGTATTTCCTAAGGATGAGCCCGATCCAGTTGGCTCTGTACCGAAAAATAACTTCCAAAATAGATCTCTTCTCACTCACTCTTCTTATATATTAATTTTTGTTGATATTGCATTAAAACTATTATGTAATCTTTGTCAAAGAGGCTATATAATGTATTATTTATTATTAAACTTATGTTTTAACTTTTTACAAGCAAATCAAATTAGTTTTCTAAGCATCCAGTCAAAGTAAATATAGTTTTGGCATAATTGTAACTACAAAACCGGGCTAGTATAAATAAAATTTAACTATCCATAGACTAATTTGTATTACTATTACTATTCACATTGGATGAAAATAAACTAAAATAAAATTAAATTAAGGATAGAAGATGCTGTCATTTTGGAATGGCCACCAATTTTAATTGTAGGTAAAGTGAGTTTAAGTGTTTTCTTTGTATCTTTTTTCTGCATGCACAGTATAATAATATATTATTAGTGAGACAGTAGAACATTAATCACAATACTATGAAGATAGGGGGTGAAAGATATGTTAAATGTACAATGGTTCGCTATAAAGGGAAAACTGAAAATCCCTTTAATATAAATCCTCTTCTTATTCCTCAAAACTACTGACCAGGAATCGAAATATGTGGTCATTAGTTATCGTCAGATAATCATGCTGGCATTATGATACCTTTCCCTGTGAATTCTGTCTCCTAATGCTATTGAGCAGCTTGTCACCAACTTGTATGGAATGTATCAGTTCCGTTGAAAATGTGTGAATATTATTTAACTAAATAAATTCCAAATCGAACTGATTTGATCCATCTCGCTAAATGGTGTCTTATTTAATGATTATAATATTTTCAACTAATCTCTTCCGGTCCGATGTGAGCCAGTGGGCGACAAAAGAACATTCACCTCTGGCATGTTCTCTCACCTGTTGATCCAGCCAGCGGCACGCCATGTGATCTAGCGGGGAGCCCCCTAAACGCCGGGTGCAGCAGGAACTGGTGGCCGTACAGGAAGTTGTTCCTGCCGTTCTGCTGCTGGCTGTAGGCGGCCGCCGCTGCGAGATGGTGTTGCAGATTGCGACCGCTCTGCTGCGGGCTACCCCCACCCGCCAACGTCTTGGCTAGGTTTGCCACGGAGGGGGGAGGAGTGTGTGTGGGACTTTGGGCCTCTGACTGAGGAGGGCTACCAGCCGCTGTCAGAGGCATCAGCGGGGAGTTTAGCAGCTGCATCTCACGCATCTGTTCCTGGCGGATCTCGTCGTTGTAGTCCTAGAAACAAAAATGGAATATATTTCGTATTAATTAATAAATAAATCTTTATTGAAGTCTTACTTAGGATTAAATGAATAGTCACCCACCAAGGGATGAAATCAAACCAGGGAGGAAGAATGGGGAAGTTTCCGGGCAGCTTTAGAGGACGCAGCAAAGAAGGTGTGTGGAAAGACTTGTGGGAAGAGAATAAGGACGGGAACCCCATAGTGGAGTTCTAGAAAACAATAAACTGTATCAAACTAGAACAAAGCTTTTAAGGACTTGTTTGAAGAAAGGACAATGGAGGCAAAGGGAAGAGCATGCTACAAAAAAAAAGAAGCAAGTATGATAGTTGAGGAGTAAAAATAAGTTGGATGGAAATGTAAAAGAAACTGTTGGAAGACAGTGTGGGTAGTAATAAAAATCTGTATGTGATAGTCAGGATTAAGATAAGAAATAAAAAGGAACATATCGGAACGGTAGAAAGGAATGTGGTGGTAGAAAAGAAGAAAATTGTGGGGAGAGTATTTTGAAGATCTGCTAAATACAATCATAACCACGAAGGATGAAGAAGAGGTGGAAGTGAATACTACTATGAAAATGTAATGGACCTAACCTGAAGAGAGGTGGAAGTCGTAATGAGAAGTATGAAGGCTGGAAAGTCACCAGGAGGTGATGAAGTAAGTATGAAAATGCAGATAGCTGCAGGAGATGGAAGACTACAGTGGCTGTATAGAGTGATACAAGCCATTTGGAACGGGTAAAAGGTCCCAGAAGACTATAAGAGGGGAATAATAGTAACCATCTTGAAGAAAGAAGATAGGAAGAAGTGTGGGTACTATCGGATATTCACCTTGACTAGCCACTCTACCAAGGTGTATTAAAAACCATTGTAGAAAAGAATTAAAGCAATAATAGGAGGAGGATTGAGAGAGGAGTAATATGGCTTCAAACCAGGAAGGTCACCAGTCGATGTTATATTTGCTGTGAGATAGCTCTAAGAGTGACGTGACACTATGAGTAGGAAAAAAGACCTGCTTAGGGGTTTCCTAGATGTTGAAAACACGTATGACAGTGAGTTTAGAAGAAGAGTGTGGAAAGCGCTTGAGAAGAAAGGAGTGCAGGATGAGACAATAAATAGAGTGAGGAATATTCACAAGGGTTGTGTGAAAGCAGTAAAGGAGAAGACAGATTGGTTTGAGTTTAAGAATGGTCTGAAACAAGCTAGTGCATTCTCACCACTACTGTTGATTTTAGTGATGAATGAAATAATGATGTAAGTTATAGAAAGAATAGAGGAGGGAAAGGTTAAAGCAATGTTGTTTGCAAATGACCTGATGGTGTGGGGTAGCGAGGAGAAAAAAGTACAAAAACTGTTGGAGGTTTATGAATAATTGGTGGAGCGGTGTGAAAAGAGGTTTAATATAATGCAGAGTAATATAGTGATCACGGCAAGGAAGAAGGATGGGTATACAACTGGCGTGACAATGAAAGGGGAGCAATTGAAGATAGAAAAAAAGTGTTAAGTAACTTGGGAGTATTGTAGAGGCGAGGGGAAGGAACAGAAGAGAAATAAGTGAGAAATGAAAGAAGATAAAGGTATTTTTTAGAATTGTGAAAAGCCTGATTTGAAGCCGGGATATTTCAGACCAATTCTATAATGACTATTACCTATAAATATAAACGTATGTATGTATATATGTATATATATATACACACACACACACCGGCTGAGTACATCACCCTTCATCACTCCAGGAGTTTCTCAACAAAAAGCTCTTGCTTTTGGCACTGAAATCTCTTAATTTTCCAATCATTATATGAAACAATCTCATTATAGGTAAGCGTCTTTGATAAGAGATTTTCACCGCACAGTTCAAAGAGGTTTGTTGATTGTGTTTCACTTGGGTTGTTAGTGACGCCTGTGAAATTAATTATTTTAAAATATTAACGTTATATATTTTTGAGATGAATAGTTAAATGTGTAACACATTGAGTAATGCAACTGAAACTGTTCTACCTCATCAGTCACGTTAATACCAAACGTAATTATAACACTGTTATTATTGATATACTTACATACATATTAGTGAATTTGATGGAACTGCACGTTGTGTGTGATGTTTATGGTAGATGGAACGACATAGTCAGTCAAATTATGAAGGTTAATAAAGGATCCAGTTTAGTTGGGGCTATCGAAATCCATACTGCTGAGCCACTTGTCCCAGAATGAAGTCAAATAAGCTATTAGGACGTTAAATAATCATAAAGTTTCAGGTATAGATTCAATACCAACAAAGTAAATAAAGGGGGGGGGGGGGNGGGGTGAAATTTTAGTAATAGAAATTCATAAACTTTTATGTTCCATATAGAAACATGATGTATTGTCACAAAAATGGAAGGGAAGTAAAATAATATACATTTTCAAAAAGCGAAATAAACATATTGCAATAACTATAGAGGTATCTCACTGCTACCAACATGTTACACTATTTTATCTAAGATAATTTTAATGGGACTGACGCCATATGCATTTGTTAATTGTGGATTTAGAAGAAATAGATCAACAAAGGATCAGATTTTTACCATGTGGTAGATATTAGAAAAAAAGTGGAAATTTAACATGACGATATATCAATTATATATAGATTTTAAAATGTTATATGATTTAGTTTAAAGGAAAAAATTAATATATGTTATGTTAGCAATACCCAAAAACTGGCCAAGCTAATTGAGGTATGTTTGAGAGATACGCATGGCATGGTACGGGTTGGTCTCGCTTAGTTAGTTCTCTAGTTTAAAGCAAACATATAGATAAACACTATTCTTTGTGAGGTTATGTGAATTAAAAGCAACCAACGAGACTAAACTAAACTAAACTTAACTATGATTTCTCCTTAATTTTGCCATTGAAAATTAATGTATTTTGGGATAAATACTTGGATTTAGAGATCAATTTACAAGAAAAAGAATTAAGCCTATATTCAATAGGATAATTCATAATTGGTCACGAGTTTTAATAAAAGAATATTTTATAAATATTATTTTAGTTTATTTAATTTGCTTGTTCAACAGTCTAAAATATTTCCGCTAAGAATTTATATGTTACAAAATAAACTGAATTGCAATCAGTTAAGTGGTTCCAGAAGGCAACAAACTAACAAGTTTTATGATATAGGTAGTAGAAATGTTACAAGAACAATGTGTTAACATATTTTGGTCAAACTCTATTAAATGGTTGTCTTACTTTAAACATTTCTTTCTTATTCGTCACAAGGCTTTGGTCTGATTTCAACTTGCTATTAATTATTTTTTTTGTATACTAACACCTCAAATAGAAACACACCAACTAGTAATAATTTTTTCCTTCCATGTAAAAAAAGGTAAATACAAATTTGATAAATGTGTTGTAATGTTGTGTATATGAGCTTAATTTAGGAACATAATTTTTAATATAATTTAAATTATTTAATGTCTCACTATACAAAAATGTTTGGATTCTCCTTAAAAGATTTAAAATGAAAATTGTTTGAAAATTATGATACTCAATATACAGTGTTATAATATTTTGTGAGATATTTTCAGATTCTTTAAATACTACCTAAATAAATTGAACATTTCCGTTTTCACGTCTCATAGCAACTGTGCTAATGTGACCCCATCGGGGCTAGAACTATCAAATAATCTCAGAAGTGTCTGGACAAGGTTTCAAGGTGTGACGTCATATAGATGTTTCCTGCAGTACTGAACCCTCTCTCCACCTGTCCCAAACACTTTGCTTTATATGACCTGTATCAGTGGACAAAAAAACTAGATGTCCGGTTAAACTAGTCTGGCTTGTCGGTGTCAGGGTTTGAATGCCGTTTGGGAATACGATGAGTGGTTTTCCATAATGATTTCCCCCTTTAATTACAAACAAATGAGGGTGTATTAACTCTAAACTCTAGATTATTTATCCTAACTCCATTATCTAAATTAATACCAAATGGGTTATCATACGCGGGAGATGAAATAACTTTTAGGAAAAAAGAAAAGAAAATATATATATAGAATTTGCTAACAACATGTCTGGTTTAGAGAATGGGCTCAGTCAAGAAACTTCCAACTGCTGAGGGGTTAATCCAATAATGTTCGTTTTCCTCTCTAGCCCCGTTTCAAAAACAACAGCACCTCAAGGCCCAGTACACTCACCGGCACGAGAAACTTGCGCACCTCGGCGAGCGCGTAGGCAATCCGCGCATGCGCCTCAGCGGGCGGAGCGAAGGCTGTGATCTCCACATGGAGGTCGTCATTGAAGTGAGAGTACTTGGGGTCACATGAGACGCGCATCTCTTCCTCCTGCAAACATGGAGGTCGTCATTGAAGTGAGAGTATTTGGGGTCACATGAGACGAACATCTCTTCCTCCTGCAAACATGGAGGTCGTCATTGTAGTGAGAGTACTTGGGGTCACGTGAGACGAACATCTCTTCCTCCTGCAAACATGGAGGTCGTCATTGAAGTGAGAGTATTTGGGGTCACATGAGACGAGCATCTCTTCCTCCTGCAAACATGGAGGGTGATTAAACCCCCTCAAGGTAGCCAACCTTACAAAACTTGGTAAACATCTCTTTGATATCTCTCGAGGAACATGAAACCAGATTGAAAATTTCAAAACATTAGAAATGGAGTCAATTAAAAAAGAGAGAAAACTAACCATGTTGAGGGTTTAAATACCAACATAGACCCTTGTAATGAGTTAAATTACTTTAAATTTTGTACCTTTCGTATCAACGTAAAGTTAATTATTTATAATGTCTACATGGTATACTCTCACAGACCGAAAGAAAAGTTAGCATTTGCTCTAGTGATTTCTGCAATAGACTTAGTTAGAAACTGTTATGAAACAGTTAAGTTAACGTCATCCATAGCTCTATTTAATATAAAAATATCCAAAAGCATAAATTATATTCATCTAAATAGAGGCTTCCTGTTATTTATGATTTATTTTCAAATCAGTAGAGAAAGTTTAAGTAATACTAATTTCAATATATTAATAATTAATGTTTCATTTGCATGATGTTATTCATAATTATAAGTTAACTTGACTTTAGTAAAAAAATGTTATTTAGTTTAGGTATTATATTCTGGTTACAGAAATAAATTATGCATCTAAATTTCTCCAGATGAACAGTATGTATATCATTTTATATTTTACTGTGTTTTATTTTCATTAGCAGAATATCTTTAAGATTTCTTCGTTAAACTTTAAGCCTGTAGAAATGAACGTGCTGTGAGTTATTTTTGTTTTGAAACTAAATAATCCCAAGCATATGGCGTTGTTGCCTAGTGTCAGATATCTTTTATTTCAGTATCATTTAATGAATTTATTCAAAGTAAAATTTCTCATTTTGGCTCATTTTTGCGAGTTTGTAGTGATCTTTAATTGTTACCATACTTGTGATTGTTTACTATCCAGAAGTTTAAATTATGCTATTTTTATTTGCAGTCTCAATCTGGACATGTAAGGAATCACTGTCCACCAGAAAATGTCATGGTTCACAGTAAAGTGTATTTACATATTGAATTTCGAAAGCATTCACGGAATTTTGTATCATGGCTTACTTATAATATGGCATTCATATTTTTCCCTCCATAAGTGATTGACGTAAAAGCCCGACTTTGATCATCTTCCGCTTCGCTACTAGCGTGAAATAAACATGATGGTACAGTCTCGACGTCCGGTCAATGTTTGATGTAATATTCTTTATTCACATTGCTACACCATTAAAAGAGGAAAATAAGTAAAATAAAAGAGTTAAGCCCGGTTCACACAAAACTCTAAGCTAGACAAGGTTAGACTGTCCTATGCTCTGTTAAGGTTTTGATAGTTTGGTTTCACACTAATCGCTAAGCTAAGCTATGGTCCCTATTTACCCTCCTGAATTCACTGTGGTTTCTTTCTGGTCTGCTCCAGTGAAGTTAAGTTATGGCATACTCCAAAATATCTTGTTTGAGTTCAGATGTTAATATTGAGGAAGAGGAACTACTGCTATTAGCAGATGTTTTAGAAAAGGAAGAAAATGTTGGAAGTGGAGGTTTGACTTGATCAATTCATGTTTACATTTTAGTTTAAAAACACTCTCTAAATCTAAAATCTAAATATAATATTATTTAAATAAACGTAAACCAAACTTAATACAAAACTTTAACACATTTTTGATTATTTTTAGCAATCCATCACTGCAGCACGAGTTTAGAAATTGTAAAAGGGTAAGGGGGGGGTTTCACAGATATATTGAATGGAGAAACACTCGCGTGCACTGGTAGACATATTTTTCCTTAACTTGCATCCTTCGGGTTAATTGCATTGCCAACTGCCCCTCCCCCTCCTATTCTCCCACAGCCTAGCGATAGGATGCAAAATAAAAATCTCATTGGTCTCACATCCTCATTGGTGGCCGCCACAGCACTCACCCTCCAAACTCCACTCTAAACAATACAAATATTAAAATCATGGGGGCCACGTGCCCCTTGTGCACCCCCTTGAATTCACCCTTGCAGCACTGCATCTGTTCAATATGTAGCCCATATTGCGTTATGCGCATACGTAACGTAAGATGGCTCAACATGGAAGATGAAAAAATTGCCCAGCCAGCAATCGGAAAAAACACGGATCAGCGAAGAAAGGCATAGCTTAGCTTAAGGTGTGAACTAACACATTTAAATATTTGGTCTACTATTTTCTAAACACCTATAAGAGCAGATCTTAGCTTAGATTTCAGAATGAACTCGCCTTAGCTCATACATACGTTGTTTGATGGGATCCACCTTGTAGCTTAAAACTAATGCTTAGTCTATGTGCTTAGAAACTAATTATACTATTAAGTACCGTAATGCAATTGATGTTTTCCCATCTTTTAATCTAATCCATCTATATTAGAATATTTTATTGTAATTATATGGAACCATATTTTCTGAGTGGCTGGGTAAAATTAAATTAAAAACTCAACTTTTGCAGTAGGTGTTTTTTGACTCATTTTTCTAGAAATTGATAGTTACAACCACTATTTATCTCATTTAAGACATATCTGTTGAATAAAAATACGCCTGAGGTAGGTCATCTCTATTTCCTCATTAGGTAGCTCTACAACATTTCATTTTTCTGAGTTTTTATTTTTATTTCTATAACTAACTCCCACAAATATAAATTTTGTTTTATAAATATATATATATGTATATATTTTTTTGCGCTCTGCTACCACTTTGGGATATTTTGATATATTAATCATTTAGTAGAATAATATAAGTGTATGGTAGAGTCAAGGTCAAAGTCCCACCGCAATTTAATGAAGGAAGAACGGAAAACGTCACCCTGGTAATCACTACCGGGATTCTAACCATGAACTACAAAGACAAGACAATAAAACACTTAATTCTTTGTTCAAGTATCCATCAGTTATATAATCTGACATGTTTTAATAAACTCAATGCAAATAAACTATAAATTCGTCATTAAAAACTATGCTAATTTGGTTATGTTTTCTTGTTTGAAAAAAAAAATGAAAATGAAAATAAAAAAGACATCTCTTTTTATGATTTATTTGGAGACAAATTAGTATCGGTTAATTAATCTCTGTCAAGAACTCTCGTTAAAAAAAATGTTTCGAACGTGAATTAAAATGTTAGAGTGGATAAAAAAAAAAGTTTCTCGGTGCGTGTTATCTTCCTTCTACTGTGTCGTGTTTTTAATCCTGTTAAATTCTAAAAAGGAAAAAAAAGTCACAAAACATGGCCCGCTTCATAAATCATACAATACGACTAAACCAAGAATCTCCCAAAAAATCCATGGCTCACAAAATAGTTCCACAAAAAAGACCGGTGTAACTATCTCTGATAACTACCGATGTCACAGGTGGCAACTATTTCAAAGAGAAGCCTGAATAGCAAACTCATTGATTTTCAATTATAGCTCCCTTCTCTCCTCCCACTGGTACAACGTGTCTTAAGGAGGACCTTGCTCCCCCAACTCCCCTCCCGTAACTTGAAGACCCCTGGCAAGGACTGAGATAAATGCCGGCCCAAAATGTAATCAGTACAAGCCTTGCTGTTGTAGTGAACGCCGGGCTATCCGTCTTCCAATCAATACTCTATGAAACTCAACGGTGAACACATGGGAAAAGATGTCAGGCTCATCTTCTATAGTGTCCCTGTAACGGGGATGTCATGGTTCAAATCCCATCTTGATGTACAGTCCGATTTTCACAGGAAGGACATTATCCGAGTAGCTGTGTGAGACTACTTAGATCAGTTTTCAGAGTGGTTGGCTACCATGAAAGTCCCTGGTTCCATACCTTGCATCAAAGACAAAATTATAATTGATTTAATGTTGTTATCCCCTTTCATAGTTATGAATTAATGGCTTGGTTTTTTGGTTGTACTAGTTTTAAAGTAGTTGAACTGGTAATTATGAAAACTACACATGTTGACAAAATCCATCAATAAAGAGCTATCGCACAGAAACGATCATATAGTTCATGTAAAACCATTTGGTAATAAGAACGTGACAGCGAGGAAAGTTATTATACCTACTTTGACGCGTACTACATGCGTAGTAATGTAACTAGCTACAATACCTCAAGCTACAAAACTATTACATCTCCTTAACCCCACCAACAAACCAGAATATTATTCTTCAGCCACCAAATTAACAATGTATCTTTTAATTACCACAATATTCTCCTATTAATTTGCATTCTTCTGTAACAGACCAGAGATTATTTAAACACAATGTGCACTGTACTTACCAGTAAACTATTGGAGCAGCGTGGCGGCCGGGTGGGACAATAAGAAGATGGCCCACCATCTCCAAACACTCACGCGTTTAACCAAGTCGGCAACAAAGAGCAAACGCACGTCTATGTTCTACATTCTAACCCTGGTTTGGACTTCGACCAGCGGAACAGAATGCTTATCATCCCTTCCACAGTTTTCGGTGCTCTCCCCTCCACCACTCCACGCACGTCTGATCAAGACGGTATAATACAGGCCTTTCAGAATATTTATTGTATTCGTTTTCAAACATTCTCTCCGAAAACTTCAATAGACTTCAACTCTTCTCATCCCGGCTATCGCTCAGAAGATGGTCGGCCATTACGTCACACCAGCACGCCACAGAGAAGGCTGTTAAACTCTTATTGACTAATTAATAGGAAGTGTCCCAATCAGGGAGTCATAGGCAGTCCTCATCTTCACTCACTTACAGATGTAAAGTTCTTTGTTGCGCAGGCCCATTTGTCTCAGTTTAATTGTTTTAAATATAAATTGATCACACTTTGCTATCATAATTATGAATATTATTAATTATGTTGGATAGCCTTCTTAGATTATTGTTAGCTTTTTGCGCTATGTCCTTCTGACTATTGTTTTGATGGGGGCAGTCAGACTCCCCGTACTTTGAGGCCATTCTTCCAATGGTCTAGCCTTTTTAGCAGTACTAGGGAAGTAATATACCTTCATGGTTCTCCGGCTCGACCTGATTGGGTCTTGGCTCTTTTTCACTCATTGTCGAGTAAATTATAGTGTAGCTTTGTGCAGTGTCAAACTGTGGGTGTTTCGATACCTCTGTGAGGAGGCCCGCATAGTATTGTGTATTGTTGTGTCCGGCGTCTATCTGACTCCGTTAGACTTTGAGAATATTTGTGTGCTAGCTTCATTTGAATTATGTTACATGAAAACTAGTGTCGTGTTAGTAAATAATATATACCCATCCTGAGCTTAATGGAATGTCTCCTGAAGTTTGGAGCATTTAACGGCCATAAATTCTAAGTTTCCTAAGTATGGAATGTGTTACTAATAGCTCCTACCGGAGAAGTGAGATTTATAAAGCACATATAAATGTCAGTCATTGGATAACTCCATGACTCCTTAAATGAAGGCTTACTTGTAATATGAGTTGATCAAGTATTGTAGTAGGTATAGCCTTACTCATTATCACTTCTTGGGGAAGATAACTCATGTTTATCTTATAACTGATAATTAAGTTGTCTTATCTTGACTTTGGTCATACACATTATCTAGAGCTGTAGAATTTTCTTTGGCTGTGCACATATTTAAATCTCTTCTGTAAGGAGTTACGAGCCTTTACTTCTAGAAACCAAGCATTGTAGCCTTGGATCGTTTTTTCAAGTTTAGTGAGTAACTTCTGTTACCGAACATTCTATTTTCGCTATGTATTTTTGTTTAAACGCTTAAAGTCGTCCCCAACTGATAACTCATCAATATTTTAATGGAGGGAAGAGGTTAATGTACTACATCATATATAGTTTGTGTAACTGATTGCATCTTTCATAGTCAATAAGCTAAACTCACATTTGATACTATTTTCTTTGGCAGTATGTTCTATCCTTCTAATTTTTACTGACTGTATTCGTCCCCGGTTGTATAACAGAGAAAGAGAGTATCTTTTACATACTAACGGGGCACCTCCATAATGATTGCCGTGGCACGAGAACTTATTATATAAGAGAAGACTCCCTTTCTGAAAATATTTACCAATAACCTAAATGGCACTGACTAGCACATGTCGAGGCAATCGCGGCTCTTCCAATCAGATTGTTACCCAAGATCTTCTAATTGATGAATCCACTCCCTTGGTCTAGAACTATCTGGATCCTTTGAGAGACATCAAAGCTCTTCCAATCAGCTCGTTACCCAAGATCTTCTAATTGATGAATCCACTCCCTTGGTCTAGAACTATCTGGAACCTGTGAGAGACATCGCGGCTCTTCCAATCAGCTCGTTACCCAAGATCTTCTAATTGATGGATCCACTCCCTTGGTCTAGAACTATCTGGAACCTTTGAGAGACATCAAAGCTCTTGCAGTCAGCGCATCCACCCGTATTCTGTGTCTAGTTGGAGACCAGCCTGCGGCCCTGAGCTACACGTAGCGACGCAAAAGATGATGCATGGTAGGCAGCCTCAACCATCGAACAACGTAGAAGTTTAGAGTCTCTTCTCAGAGCTTCCAGTCAGTGCATCGACCCCCGCTCCCAATTACTGTTCCTGGATTTTTATCGTTTCGGCCACTTACTGTGTACGAGGGAGGCCCAACCTGAGAATAAATGAGTTTTTGTCCATATTGTACCTTGGAAACATCTCACTTGAAGAAGTGGGTATGAGGGAACCGCTGTGGAAGATATTAGATTCCAAATTAGTTCTACCCTGATCACTTAGTCTGGTAAAAAATATTATATTACTAAAAGATCCCCCCCTCTCTCTCTATCCACGCAAATACGGATATATTTTCTTTAGATTCAGTTAAATACCTAAAGCCTGTACAATTGGTAAAACTAGGAGCAAAATAATAATAATAATAGTTTTGGTGTGGTTATAAATAAGAGGCTATTATATAAGTGTAAGTGGCTCTTGGTGGCAATAATGCATTTTAAATAAAATATATATGAAAGTTAATTATTAATGAATGAATTGTATTATAGTTTGACTGAGTTTAGCTATGTACACTTTCTCATATTAAGAAATATTATTGTATTCGTTAAATTTTGAACCATAAGGCTATGTTGAGTACTACCTTTTACATGCCTACAAACCAAAAAACTCGATATTAAAATAGTGTATGTTCCTCATGTCTCTCAGTCTGTCTGTCTGTCCCTGGCCATAGATCTTGAATGGTTACATGGATTTTGTTCAAACTTGATATTTAGATATAATATGGTTATACCTTGGGAATGTTTTTATTTACTTTGGCCCTAACTCTTAAATTAAGTGTAGTTTAAGTATGATTATGGTTTTTGGATATAATTTTTTTTAATTACTCTAAAGGTTTTGTTTAAAATTGATGTATATAAATTGTTTATTCTCTCAAATAACAGCGTAGGGCTTATACTTAGTTTTGTCATTTTGTAATTCGGTTAAGGGGGGTTTACTTATGAGTGGTTTATTTTTAAATCAAGAATTAATTTGAGAATGGATCCAAAATTTTGATTAAAACATATATCCAGAGACAGTTTTAAATTACAAATAAAAATGTATACGCTATAGTTTTTACGGGGAAGATTATTTCAGATTATTTTAGTTTGAAATATCTGACTAAGGGATCTATATATTTGTTTCAAAATGGGTATTTGGTAAGACTTTAAATTACATATAATTTTATATCTATGTTTTACATACAAAACCCCCCCTGCGGGACGGGGTTAGAATAGTCCCGCAGTAACCCCTGCTTGTCGTAAGAGGCGAATAAAAGGGGAGGCTTCTGTGAAGGACGTACCTCGTGCAGGACAAACCTATCCTATATCTTTCCTTTCACATCCTTTTCTCCTTCCTTCACTTTCACTTTTTTTTCTCACTCTTCCCCCTTAGCTTTATCTCCTCTTACTTCTTTCTTCCCTTCCCCCTGCCGTTCATCCTGCATGGAGGTCTTTGGCCTTTCTGTTGACGACTTTGGCTACTAACCCGGCTCTTATCTGTTTATGATTGGATACCACTGCTTTGAGCTCCCGAATG